>MU895645.1:0-20337 GCA_036418205.1 Ostertagia ostertagi
AGCAACCGGCAGTATAATACCGCGGATGAACTGAAGGCGGCGGTAGAGGCTATTTGGGCCGACAGCGACGAAACAGCTATGCCAAACGTGGTTCAGATTATGCCGGACAGGATGTTTGAGCTAATTAGAAACTCTGGAGGCCCCACTGATTTCTAATCTCAGCTATGTTTTTGTCTTTTGTTAAGTGTGCACATACTTTTGAAACAAAGAAAAAAATTTCATCCAAAATTTTTTTTCGAAAGTGAAGCGATATTATCTGCTTTGCTTCCATTGATAGGTTATCGACTACGAGAAATCGATTGAGAAGGATTTCATAGCACGAAACCTCATGGTTCCCTTTCAAACGTGAATTTTGAGGGTGTGCACATACTTTTGAAACGCACTGTATTCTTATGTTGGGAGGATGTTTTCTAGACCCATTTCAAGCGTTGCCAACAATTACACTTGCAATGGTGAAGAAGGGAGCGGATTTTCAGGTGGCCGGATCCGTCCTCGATACATACTCGACGCAGATATCTTCTCAACTAGGAAATGTAGAAGAAAGCTAAGAAGACCATCAGAAAGCGCAAACCTTCCGCTTTCCAAAACTATCTTCACTTTTTCAGGATCTCACGTTTTAAGAGAGATATTGCTCTTGAAGTGGCAAAAACTCGCGTGAAAATTTCAGCGTCCTCGACGTTTACTCGACGAAATTTGAGAGACCCTATCTTTCTGCATGGAAGGCTTTCAGAGCAATTTCAATACTTCTTGGAAACGCGAAATCCAGCTCTATCTAACCCTACCTCAAACTGCTTCAAAGGTTATGAAATGGAGGAATGCAACCTTTTCATCGAGGGTGTAGATTTCGACGGTTTTTTTCGGGATTTCAGCAAATCTGACCCAGTGACAATCGCGCCGCAGCTGCCGTTGAATCGGCCGTTGATTGATACACTCGGCTGTTTCGATATACTCAAGCAGGAATTAAGATTAAATCGCAACCCCGTGCCTTCAGGATTTCTGTGCATTTCTGAACGAACCTGACTTTGAGGTCACACAAAGTTAATGCCTCTTTCCTCGAGTCGATATTTCAGTAAATACACAAAAGTGTGCAGCGATGAAAGACAGTGCATAGATGACAAGATGAGCGCGTCCATAACATTATTTTGCAGGATTTTTTTTTTTGATTTGTTTTGCAGGATTTTGATTAATTATTGAATTAATTTGCTCTGTTAGAGGGGGTCGTGCCAGGATCTCGATTTCGGGGGGGGGGTCGTACCTCTGCGACCACGTACTCGACACGATTTTCACCCTGCCTCCGGACTACTTTCCGAACAATAAATCTCGTGGCAAACTCCGCCCACTTTGGTGCGTGCCCCGCCCACTAATGACAATAGACCTCTTTTCCCTCGCCAACCTCTATCCCCGTTTTCCCTTTTATCTCAGGATTCGAGGAACCGAATTACGAAGCAGGGTGAATATCGGTCGAGGAAATCCTCGACAGGGGGGTCGTACCTGTTGGGCTGGTCCATGGGGGGTCGTACTCTTGGGGTCAGTAACAGCAGTGGTATCGTGGTGCAGATAGGTAAGAGGGTATAGCGCAGCAGAAAATGAAAATATCTGAAAAAAACATGATATTAAATTTTCTTTGCAGGTTCAGTCGCTCCATTCCTCCACCTTCATGAGAAGGGCGTATTTGAAGGCAGTACAAAGAATGAAAGTGCATCCCCGCAAAGAGAGACTGCCACATGTGCGCACGCGCTGCAAAGGCACCTCCTCTGCCTATCGCTCGCTCCTTCTCCCTTAATACCTCGCTGAGAATGACACTGTTGTTAGGGACCCTGTCGCAAAAACGACAACCGTGAAGGAAAAGCCCTGGGCAAATGAAGTTGTTCTTTAGGTTGTAAGAGTTACGAAATGCGTTTACTACAATGCAGCTTCTGTCAACTGGTCATGATCATATGACACCTTCGAATCGATTCTGCAACTTCGAGTGAGGTCGGATGCATGGCCTATACTCAGACAAAATTCGATGATGACGATTGCCCCTTTTTTCTTTTTTATTGCCCCTATTCTTATTGCTTGCGTTGAAAGATATTGTTCTAGACACATTCCGAGTGTTGCCAACGAGTCACACTTGCAATGGTGAATGAGGGAGCGGATTTCCAGGTGGCCGGATCCGTCCTCGATAGATACTCGACGCAATTATCTCTTCAACCAAAAAGCTGTAGAAGAAAACTAAACAGACCATCAGGAAGCGCAAACCTTCCGCTTTCCAAAACTATCTTCCCTTTTTCAGGATCTTACAATATAAGAGAGATATTGCTCTTGAAGTGGCAAAAACTCGCGTGAAAATTTCAGCGTCCTCGACGTTTACTCGACGAAATTTGAGAGACCCTATCTTTCTGCATGGAAGGCTTTCAGAGCAATTTCAATACTTCTTGGAAACGCGAAATCCAGCTCTATCTAACCCTACCTCAAACTGCTTCAATTATGAAACCACCCACCTCCATCCACCTTTTTCACGGCCTTCCGCGGAGCTTCTTGGAGCGAGTAATTGAATTGAACTTCTATTAAACGTTTTAACCCTCCCTTGCATTTAGGTCGTGAAGAAAGTTCTTATGCTTTTCGACCTTGATTTTCAAATGCCTGGATCTCAGTTCATTCGAAACCTTTTTGATCGGAGTAAAGACTTTGTCATGAGTTGTCTGATGTCAGAATCCAAAACCTCTGCCAATAATAGCTGCGTTGAATCAGCCCGGTAGTGCAGAATACTGGAGCTCTAGACGATGAACCCGGCGGAGGTCGTTTCCGCATCATGTTGGTTTTTGAAGCATAACTCTTTGGAGAAGCTATCCAGGTAGTCGAGAAAGTGAAATTATAGGCAAAAGGTCTACCGAGTAGGATGTTCGCAGGACTAATTCGTAGCCAATCTTGTCCAACTTCTGCAGGGTTGGTTGTGGAATGTGCGTCCGAGCTACCTGTCAGGGACGAGCCGGTTCCTTTATAATGAGGAATTCGAGCATATGTGCCAGAGTTCTAGGAGTATTTTGACACATTATCAGGAGTACTTTTTCCACATTAACAGATCCACCTGGTTACGAAAAGCTAGACCAGCCGCTGACCTTATGAAAGTCACCTCAACCTTCCTTCAGTGAAGTTTCACTTTTGCAAAGTTTGTAGAGCCTAGTTGCGGTTAGTTAGGACGAACCCTCTCAATGGATTATGTGCGAAGAATTAGAACAAGAAAAAGCCTCTCCAAAACCACCATACAGCTCTTTGGCCAGCGTTGGGTTCGAACAATAATTAAAGGTCAAAAACAAAACACGAAAGGCAAGAACTTTTCTTCCAACACCTAATACATTGGGAAATCTTTCGTTACGATAATTAAGGAGAAGTCTTTTGAACACTTCCATGCAGATTTGATTTGATCAGAAACCCTCAGTTAAACTTTGTCGCCCCCCGTTATCCCACATTCACCCGAATCTCTTTCGAAGCTTTTCATCAGAAGCTTTCGGGAAGGACACTTTGAATCACGACTGCACACCATATTCGGGACCAAATGCTTAGTCTATTCCCGACTGCTTCCGCACTTTTCCAACCGAACCTTGAGGGGAAATAAGGAATTCGTGCAAAACAGCCTGTTGAGCATGTTGCATTTAGGACTTCAAAAAAGAGGGGGAAAATTGCTCACAGGTAGATATACACAACTAAACTAACACAGAGCGAGAAACGCGCTTTCTATTTTTATATGAAGTGTACGATAGTAATGTAAAGTTAGTGCAACATACTCAACAGGCAGTTCCTTAGAAGTTATCCAGAATTGATGCGTTCAAAAGAGAGGTGCCGAAAACGGAGGAACTTTCCGGAACAGCCCAATAGTTATTCAATTCACTTCCTTCCATCAGAGGTGTTTCCACTCGTCTCAGTTCATTTTTTATGATAAGGTCATGTAAAAAGGAAATCACTTGCGTCCATGGCCACACAGTCGGTAAGTTACATAAAATTTTAATGGAAAGCACCATGGATTCATGCATGTGCAATGCGTTTGGTTGTACGCTCACTATAAGTTTTTTTTCGAAAAAAAGGTCATCAGGCAGCGCATGCAGTTAAGTGAGATTTGATTTGATTTATTACACGATTGGGTCGTGTGGACTTGCAACAGTCGTATCACATAGATCGTATCACATAGATTATAGATGTTATATCACAGTAATCCTGAGGAGGTTGAAGCAGGGTCAACCGTCACGTTCGAACATTTTCGGGATTTTTGCGACCCCCTAGCTCTCGAGGGGGTCCAGTTGCGACCCCCTGTTTTTGTTAATAAGAGTGCTAGACATGAATCCGTTGCGCCAGAAAGCGTCTGCGTCGTCGCGTCGGCCTTGGAGCGCGGCAGGTATCACCCGGGCGCTGGAAGAACGGGACGCGGCGAAAAAAATTTTAGAGGGGAATAACTTTCTTGGGACGTATTTTTTTGACTTGTTGAGGTAGATTTTGATGCCTGAGGTGCGCTTCCAGAAAACTACAAGGATTGCCTAACTCTCCGGAAAGTACTTCTGTTAGAAGTGGAAAACCCAAAATTCTAAGAAGGCGCACCTTCAACTTTGAAGGCCCATAAAATCTTTCGTATGCGACATTTTGGAAATCTGTAAAAAGTTTCAGAAACTTCAAATATTTCTCTAACAAAACAGTATAAAAAGTTTAGTGATTGTCCCCTTTTTCAAAAAATTGTCCCGTTCGAACATTTTTCGTGCAAAAGCGAGTTTTTGGGCTTTCAGCGACCATAACTCACTTCATTTTCATTTCTGTGATGCACTTTTTTCATGGGGTTTATGGTGCTCGTTAGAAAGCGCAGGATTTGCTCTTTCTAACAAGCACCAAACCGTTTTTCAAAATCATTTTCCGAGAAAATCACACGTTCGAACATTTTGTTCCCATAGGTTTTTGAGCAGCACATGCGAGTTTTTGAGCTTTCAGCAATAATAACTTCCTTCAAAGAACTTGTTGGGGAGGGGCGAAGACATTTTTGAAGACTACGAGATTTCTGCTTTCTTATATGTTTTACCGTTGTCTGGAAGAATCGTCCTCAGAAAATTAGGTCCCGAAGAACTTTAATTTCAGCCCCGAGAAGTCAAACCTTTCATAGGGATGCATTCAACTGTTCTTTATTCCTCAAGAAAACACCGTAATTTGCCTAAAACTGTCTCTCTGTGCATAATTAGGTTGTCTCATAAATAGTGTCGCTTTTTTTCTCAAACAAAAAGTTTTCTACTATATCCTCAAGCTTTTACACCATGTCATATACCATTCGAAAGAGAATTGTCTGCTCTACAAGATGTATGTTCCACTTCCACCTCTGTTCCAGGTTTTCAAATTTTAGGCCTGCGAAATGGGAGGTCCAGCCGACAAAAATTGACCAAACCGACAACTAGCTCTAACTTTATTTTCCCTGGGAGAAATCAATCAATGATGTACCCTCTACTTACTCATGACCTCTTCTAACATTCCACCCTTAGGTTGCCGAAAAAGCTTTGCCGTGTTTCTTTTCGAATTGGCTGACCGATAAGCCATAGCAATTTTCAAATTTGAAATTGTTCCTCGTGAACGCCGTTGTTTCATATCGAGTGGTGTTCCTTTTGTGAGCACTTCTTCTGCTCTATTCGCTCATTTGTTTTGTTTTGATGTTTGTTAGGAATTAGCTTCGAATTTTAGGGTTTAGGAGTAAGGTGCTTTTGTCCACGAAAGTGACCGCATTTCTTTGAAAAAAATTATCCTTGAGAAGATGAGAAAATCAACCAGGCGTACATTCCTAACTTAGTCATGACTTGTTCTTCAAATTCTACTAGTTTTTCAATGTCTCGGCTATAAAAAAATTTCGACCTCGATCTCAGGTAATGGTGCTCGACCGTCGAGTTCTGGTTGAAAAACCAGGTCTGGAAATGGAACGACGCGACTTGTTGGGAAACCTAATAGTGTAATGTTCAGAAGAGGTCATGTATAAGTAGAGGGTACATCATTGATTGATTTCTCCAAGGGAAGATAAAGTTAGAGATAGTTGTCGGTTTGGTCAATTTTTGTCGGCTGGACCTCCCATTTCACAGGCCTAAAATTTGAAAACCCTGGAAGAGGTGGAAGACAACATAGCATCTTATAGAGCAGACAATTCTCTTTCGAATGGTATATAACACGATGTAAAAGCATGGGATTTTAGATAAAATTTTTTGGTTGAAAAAAAGCGACACTATTTATGAGACAACCTAATAAATCAAATATAATGCGGTCTGCACAAGCAATTCTTGCCCTCGGATACGCCACGCACGCGCCTGTGGCTGGCAGTCCTCGAAATTGCGACCCCCTTCCGACCAAAATGCGACCCCTTCGTTCGAACAGTTCGAACGGACGGTTGACCCTGGTCCGACGCTCCAACTTCGTATCAACGTCCACATAATCCGCCCAATTCTACTTTGATATCGTTCTGATGGAATTTCATTCAAGACATCAATATTTTGTGCTTCACAAATGTGAGAGGATCCCACAGCACATTAGATTTCAAGCCACCGTCAAGGGTTTATTGCTCATCAAAAGTCGTAACGTCTTGTGAGAACCACTGCTTCTGTTTCCTGACGAAAAGATACAGTACTACAAATGGAATCAGTTTATATCCTGTTTTCGAAGAGATCTCTAATGTAAAGGAAGTTGCTAGAAACCCTTGTTGTCTTGGTGCAAGACTGCTTTTGATCAGCCTTTCGGAGACGTCGTAATGGTCTATGGTGCCTCGACACCCCGTTGAAGCTCGTCCTGGTGAAACCATGTTCTGTGGAAAATCTGCTGATGTCGTCGGTTGTTAGAAGATGGAGTTATGTTAGCTTTTTTGCATGGAATAGAGAGTGCTCTTAGAATGTTCGAGTATAGGCATTTGATCAGGGTTCGCAACGCTTAATAACTTGCGTCTGAATAAGGAGGGAAGTGATTGATTTTGGACCTCCCTGATATAGGAAGTTCTGCAATGTCGTGGTGTACAAATACAAGGCACGATCAGAAACCGGAAGGCTAAGGTCTCGCCGAAACTTTTGGATATAATTTGAGGAAAAAGGTGCCCTGTTGAAGTTAAAAATATGTAGTCGGTGCTTTCAGGTAGCCTATAATTTTTCAGCTATACAACTCACTAAGGGGACGTTGTTCAGCAAAAAAATGAATGTGCAGTGAAAAAGTCTGTTCAAAAAAGAGGACATCTAGAAGAAGGGCTGTTGGATGAAGCTCACAGAGAATTGCCAGGTATATGGCAACCGCTTGGTACAGTCTTCCACACATAATTGCTCAAATTACATACACGAGCTGGCAATTTCTTCAAAAAAAAAAAGCATTGGTCTGAGCCGGGAAACTCCTTCGTTTCCGATGAGACCATCTTTTCTCAAAACTGCAAAGTATCAGTAAATTGCTTTTTTTACAACACGGCTGTTCATTCATTTACTTCGAATAGAATGTTGCAGTACATATTTTATGAAACAAAACAACGATCTCTGTAGCAAAAAGCGCAATAATCAGGGCAAATGCGATACTGCGCCGATGCGGTTGTAAGCCACAAACACACCTGAACGAATATTTCTAGCGAAAGGAAGACCTGTTAAAAAATATACTGTGAAAATCAAAAGTCAATGCAAAAACTAAATCGTTAGAAAAATAAAAATTGTGAAAAATCGTACCAAAAGAAATGGATACCACATCGACGCGAGAGCAACCTTCATAGTTTAGTTGACAGCTGAAAGAAATCCTGCCAGTCAAATAGAGGAATTGAACGCACGCTCGTTGCAAAGAGGTGCGAGAAGTTCTTGATCAGACCGCCAGCATGTTTTTCAAGAAGCACCGATTTCTTAGATATCTATCTCATGGTGGCTAAGTTGAATTAAAGAGTTGATGCCGTTGCCAGCACCGCTATAGCACGCCCAAGACCGACTAAACGAAAAACTCATGGGGTCAGCCTGCAACGATCACTTGTGGGAGGACACACCCTGTTCCGAGTAAGTCGCTGCATTCCGAACAGGAGCAACCAGCTCCAAACGACGAATGAATGGGGTCTAAGCTGCCCTAGCGGAACCGACTTCGAGAAGGACGAGCAAGTATATAGCGCTTTGTATTTCTCCTCATACAATTTTCTGTAACCGCGGTACTTGCCAGTCTTATAAATATATGATTCATGCGCCAAAGGTTGTAGGTTTTGATTGATAGTAACTGAGTTATTAGTTTGCTAGTGTTTTAGTTTGAACGTGGTAATAGATCTATGGAACTTGACCGAGTTGGAAGCCTTCTCAAGATCTTAGCTGGAGGGAGCCTTCGAAAAATCGTAATAAAATTGCCCTTTGCACTTTGCCATGATCTAACGAGGCACCGTAATCGTGCATTGTTTCCTGATATTCGGACTGAACATAGCTCGTTGCCGGAAAAAATTGTAAGTTGCTCCTGGACGTCTTAAACCAAACCACTATGGAGCAATTAGACCTTGAGCTTTAGGACGAATTATATAGGAATACACTATGGAAACTTATATCATCCAGCATAAGGATCTCAACAGCGAACAATTAATTTCCAGATAACATTTATACAACTGCCTATCTTTATACCAAAACAAGGAATTCTATAATATATTGACTGAGGGACTCCTACTACTGTGGATTCTCGAACTTTGCTTTGATATCTTGTCCATTGCTTCCCCAGCGTTACCTCTATTCCTAATAACGATCAGGAAGGACGATCAACGTGGTAGATTCGATAAGATGCAACGGAGATGCACAGCGGCGGGAAGAGAGTGGGGAATCGTCCGATGATTTCTGGATATACCAGGATATCAAGATAATGTTTGGACATCACCTGTATCACCTGTCGTCCCGTTGATCATCGAATTGCTCGAGCGGGCGCCAGCAACGTCTCCATTCGTCCCTGTCGCGTGCAAGAGTTGTCCAGTGGACCCTCCTCGCTCGAGGGACACGATGTCCTTCATTCCTTTCGTTCAGAGCTTTCGTGAAGAAGTCTGACCATCGGGCCGGCGGTCGTCCAGGTGTTCGTTTGACGTCCCGAGGGATCCAGTCGGTAACCGCTCTGGTCCAACGGTCATCGCAAAATCGCATGACGTGTCCGGCCCACCTTATCTTCGATTCCTTGGCGAAAACGGCAGCGTCCCTGATCTTCGATCGTTGGCGTAGTTCGGCACTCCGGATTCCCCTCTGCACTTGCGTGTATAGGGTTACTCCTAGCATCGTCCTCTCGACAGCGCGTTGGATAACGCTGACCGCATGCTCGTCCTGCCTGCGCAGAGTCCAAGTCTCTGAGGCGTAGGTTAGGGCAGGAAGGACAGCGGAATCGAAGAGGTGGGCACGGAGCCGGATGTTCTTCGTCTTCGTATAATGTATGCTATACGAAGTTATTACGCATGAGAAAGCATATTCTCGGATGGATGCGGAAGGAGCAGATACTCTGCTCGGGCTTGACTAGAGTGCCGGTAACAGTGCCAGTTTCACTCCATACTATACTAGAATTTCTGTCCTATTTTGACTCGATCCTCTAAATGAAGTGATTACAATGCATCAACTTAGGGTCAGCATTAAAGCAGTCCACTAGCACATCGTTTCCAAGTGTCCTTGGACCGTGTGAATGCTTCTCCTGCCTCTTATGTTTAAACTTTTTCTATTTGTAAAATTAAAACTGTTTTTGTTTTGTTTTTCGATCTCAATATTTTTATGTGTTTTATTCAAAATTTATTTAGGGGGTGGGATTCAAAGAGTAGTTTAGTCTCCGTTTCGCACGTGCCCTTAGACGGAGACTAAACGAAAGAGTATCCTCTCCCTGTTGCAAAGTAGCCACGGTAAGCCGCACAGCTGCGTAAACCAGTCCAGCGAAAAATTCTGGGGAAACGGCTATTGTTGGTACATCTGCACTTATCGTTTCCTGGTGCAAGAGAGTGAGCAGATTACCTCAGTACGCAGGTCGAAAATGTTTCGCTAGAACATTGCTGTGTTCGTGCTCTGCTTTTTCCCTAACCAGTTTCCTTCAGATATTGATATGATGTCTTGTTTACTCCGTTGAGTCCTGGAGTTCGGAAGCTTCACGGCTTCTCAAGAGAATTCACCGCTATGGCAAAACACGAGGGCATATCGTTAAACGCATGTGCACGTGTTGTGAACGTAAACCGTGTTTGTTCCGTCAAATAGTGGCTTGGAAATGTTGAAACCGTATCGCCTAATACGGCAGATACGGATCATTTCGCCCACATATTCAAAACAGCAAGCACTTCTTGGCGTTATCGCAACATACGGGGGCTTCCCCTTTACTTACGATAAGCCTAGGACGGGGGAGAACTTTGGGAAAAAATTGCTGACACCTCTCTCGTCTCCCGTAAAAGGCGTTTGTTACAGAATAAGGAGATGTTCGAAGCTATTTTAAAGTACTGCAAATCAAAGCATAAAAGCAGAAAAAATGAAAAACAAGTTGAATGAGGTAGGAAGGAAATCGCCGGCCAGAAAATACGTTTAAACGAGCTCTAAGCTTTCGACTTCAAAATCCAAGCTAGGTATTTGCAACTTTGCACCGCTCCTTGACCAGATCGCACATGCTTCGACAAATTGCCCCCTGTCTTGCAATAGCGCCGAAAATCCTTTAGACATTTTTGAGCCTTTTCTGAAAGGAGCGATCACGCTGGCTTCCTCATGGATCTGCTACCCTCGCGCTATCAACTGATAAGGTCTAAGATAGATAATTGTTGGAGTGAGTGCTGTAAGGCAGGGTCAACCGTTACGTTGGACCGATATTGGAGCGACGTTGGACCGATGTTCACCGCTCTCCGCGCCGGCATTCACTCTCGCCACCCGCGAGCCGTCTGTGTCTCCGTGCGTACGTTCACTCTCGGCATTACTCTCGTCGTCGCGTTGGACTTTGTCCAACGGACGGTTGACCCTGGTTAAGCCCATGGAAGATATGATACCGATAAGAAAAGAAGATACGGCTGCTTGGAATGAGGTGCACTTTAAAATGAAAATCGTTTGAACGCTTTTGACTAGCCACGCAAATGCCTGGTTGGCCCAGAGGCAATCCCCTACCAACATAGAATAGTGAAAAATTTCTGGATGGTAAACCGCCAAAAAACAGGGATGATAGAATGCAAAAAGAGGTCTTGCTCGCACCTCTCCACCCTATAATCGAAAAAGTAGTTACCTTTCAATGATCACGGGGAAATGCGGGTTTCTGTAGCATCGGGTTGTTCTGTAATATATAGCGGCATTTGAGAGGTAAAAGAGCAGTATAATACTGATGAATTGCATTGGTCAGCATGTAAAGGAATTATTATAAAAGTGAATGTATTAACAGACGGATCGCGAAAAATTAACGAACCACATCTACCCAACGACCTGCTACCATCTCAAATAATAAATAGAATGTGATCGGCATATCCACACTCTCAACCCGGGATTGTTGAATAGTTTCACTATTCATTATAGAAGGGAACAAGTCAGAAAAAAAATTGTTCCTGTTCTTTTAGCGAATAAGAAAAATGGTAATGGTAAATAACAGACGACCAAAATGAAGAAAAACAATCGCTTTTTTCACAAACGTAATGAATTAAGTCATTCAGATTTGATGAACTGTGATCGCTAGGGCTCATGCACATATAAAAGCCTCGTCAAAAATTAAAGCTAAAGACCTCTCTTACGGGTCTGTATCGTCTAAATATAATCTTTTCGACACCACTAGTGATTTTTTTTAGCCTTACAGCTTTCCCTGTATTTTCGAATTTCTTTACAGTCTCCAAAAAAAGGCGGTATTGCCGAAAAGTTAGTCAATTAATCCCGTATTGATTTGAAGGCTGAAACAACGAAAGCTTATTATTGCGTATGTTTCCACTCCGGTAAAAATTCCCAACACACTATACGCAAGCTCGGAATTTCTTAATGGTCTTTTGCTCAGCGAAGATTTTTGCCACGCGAACATGACACATTGGGGAGTTTCTTGGACGCTCATAATCCTCATGACTACGGACGAAACATTAGAACCTACACCACCATGTCCCGTTTTGAGTATTAAAGCACTGATATAAACCGAATGCAAATTGGCTGTTTTTTAGCCTGAAGCCCCTTAAAGGAGGAATTCGCGATAAGAACGAAGTCAAAGAAGAGAAAATTGCATAGTTGGGAGACAGGCGGACCTCCTGAGGGTGCTGACCGACGCGCAATTGCAGCGAAAGATTTGACCTCGGCAATCTAGCATGGCTCACTCTTGGCGCGGTTGGCGGGGTACGCCCACCCGACTATCTAATCACTCGCTGCAGGTCTATACGTGGCGATTGATCAGATGGCAAAGAGAGTGCGTAGTGTTGAAGAGGGCCACAGCGACACAATGCGCAAAACATCAACGCTTAGGGGACCATTTCTCGGAGGCATTTTCAAAGCCGTGTAACGTGGCGTTCTTCCTCGTCCCTGCTCCACTAGACACTTTGATGCCTCTAGCTTCCAATGAGCTAAGTGTTCACTCGTTAATTCTGCCATAATGATCGCTGCCGGATTCACTTCACGACGAGACAGAGTAAGGGTTGTGCGTCGTGCTAGAAGGTGAAACGCAGTTTCTTGGATAATTCATACTTTGCGTAACTCACAGACTACAGATCTTACCTACACATATTGTCGAAAGTGGTAGAGGCTGGGGGGGCGTTGGGGGCGCTTCGTATTCACTGTCACTCTTGAGCGGTAAAGGCCATGAAAATCCTGGACAAATTCAACTGCCGAGCCAAAAGCACCAAAGGACGCCTCAAGGCACAACTTTGAGCCACTCACCCTAATTTTCAAGGTCTTAAGTTTAAAGCGAGTAGAGTTGCTTACTATTTCCTGCTCATTACTTTCCGGTGTCACTCATTAATTTCTGGAACATGTAGATGACCTGATGGCCTGAATTCCTTATGACCAGATCAAAACCCGTCGCAGCTTATGTAGAGCTTTGGAAAGCGGATGAAATGTCTTCAAATTTGGAGCGACCTTCATAAAATGTAGGAATCTGATTAGACCATTTGTTAAACTTTATTATCGTTTTAAAACTTTTAGTGCTAGATCGGCTATACATATATGTAGTAATGTACAGAGTTTACAAGGATACACTATATGTCTGAGCAATGAAAGTACAAAACACATTGTACAGAATTTCTACAATGAGAAGAAAGATGGTCACGAGGACGCATGTGATTCAGACGAATTTTTCACACAATCAGTTGTTCGCTTCCATCCTTCTCGTTGCTCGTTCCTTGAAATAAATGGCTATTAGTAAGGGAAAAATCAATACCTATTAACCTCATTGCACTTTTAAGTTTTTGAAAATTACCAATAAATTCACTAAAATAAGAAAAGAACCTTGAGATCCTTTGGATGACTCATTCCTTCATACGCAATTCCATCATGTCCTTGAGATCACGTGAGTGTCTGCTGAATATTTCTTTGCGGAGGGCAAAGAATAAGACGCTGTACTCCTGAAAGGAAATATTGGTAGGCAAGACAACAGGGAAATAGGGCTTACTCGTAAATTACAACTCGTATCAAATATTCAGGGAAAAGTGGTCCGAAACATACCTTCGGCTTCTCAGCGACAAGGTCCTTTATGGCTCTCCTGCGTTCGGCATGGGTCTGATCGTCATTCTCCATGACTTTCGAAAACTCGTCCAAAGCCGATGGCAAAGCTTCGATAAGCTCGCTTACGTTTTTGTTGAGCTCCTTCTGGCTGTTTCGTGACGTGGCGTGGTGTATTCGTTATACTTCGTTCCTGTAAAATATGGTTGGTCGAGTGAGTGGTAAACCCTTTATTTAAAGGAGTTCAGTCAAACGTTTAGTTTAGCTTAATCACAAGACGGTGCTGGACATGAGTTTTGTTTCGATCTTCAGAGGTTATACATGATAATTACAGCTTTAGCGGTACGCGTATCAGCTATTTACAATCGAAGGACCGTTTTCTTCTAGAGACCTAACCCGTCCTCTTTCCTGAAGTTGTGAAAATGCTAGGCTTCATGGGCAGAAGCAGGAAGGACGAAATCACCATGAAGGAACATCTTCAACATTTCTTCCCCCTTGAGAAAGTGTCCGAAAGCAAAGGAATCTTGTACCTCAACGTCGTACTTCTTAGCCCATTCAAGCTCTTCCTTTTTCTGCTCGGCGATTGTCTCGTTCTTGCTCATTATGATTTTGAAGTACTCCTTTCGGGCCTCTCTGGAAACATTGCGAAGGAACGGTGGCAGAAGTGAGTCTTTGAGGCCTCCATGGTCACCACGACCGCGGAGACTATCCATAATGCCAGGTGCGCTGAGGGCAACTCCGGCGAACGCGATGAGGTAGATGATTGTGTTCATTCTAAAATATAATATTCAATATTTTATTGAGAGTTTATGTGAAAGAGTGATCATTAAGGAGGAGACATTGGAGGCGATGAGTTCTTAGCTTGTGAGGCAATTCGAAGGAGCAAAACAAGAATGTTGAAAATCGCCCAGGCACAGCTTTTATAGCGCTTTTTCAGGTGCTGATCTCTGATGATTCTACCGTGTGGATCAGACCGGAAAGGGTGACGATTGATGTCATAAGTCACAATTCACTGCTGCTCGAGCCTGCCCACGCCAATTTCGGAAAGTCTGAAAACACTGCCTTATCAGTTTTTTGTGACCCAGTTTTCATATCAGTGATATCATAATTTCAAGTTGCTTACCATTACTTTCTTGAAGTGAATGTATGTAGGCTCGGCTGACTTTTGCAGACGGCAAAATTCGATTCACTGCTTTAGCAAGGGAGTGCGTCGCTTCTCAGTACTACATCTCCCTCTCTCTTGCAACGGATGTCCTAAGGAACAGCTCGTCTTCACCAACGATCCTACCACTTACATAATTTGTTGTGGTTTCACATAGCAGTGGTAATGATCGCAGACGCTCTATAAAAAAGGATATAGCATTGGCCGTAAATTAGTCCCTTGTGGCCTATACAATGACTTGCGGGGGCCAGCCGATGTTCAAGTCAGTGTTTTTATCCTCCCAGACAAGTCTGGTACCAATTAACCGACCCCGGAGGGATGGAAGGCTTGGTTGGCCCGGGCGACTCACGACCCAGGATTTGATCCCCGGACCGCTCGCGTGGTAAGCGCGCCACTTGCGCTACACCACTTCCGCCTAAGACTCAGTGCCTTCCTCTTATTCTTCCGGAGACGCTCCATAGCGACTACGAAACTTTTCACGATTCAGTCACCTTCAGGAGGGCTTTACGCGATCCACTATCATCACTACTAGCTTTGGAGAAAGGCCGCTTTTCCTCTTACACCCTTTTCCACCACCAGCGCCACCGATACCGTATTTGTGGTTGTTTCATAGCATTTGATTCTCAGACAAAGTGACACACATACTCCAACTCAGCACGAACACATCTCATTCTCTGCACTGGAACACGAATCCCAACTTCCACCACCACTATGACCCCTTTGAAATTTCGAATACCATCCCTCCCTCATTCACAATGCACAAAAACAAAAAATACCCCCCCCTTAAAAGTCTTAAATATGACTCTACACTGAAGTTAGCACAATGGACGGTTGAACGGTCCTGAATGCACTTGAACAGGCGCATTGCTTTGATGGAGCTTGGGACCGAACCTTAGCACGTTGTATACGAATACGGCCCTCCCGTTGAACTGATCCGAATCCCTCCTGTCTCCATGTGTGACTGTAAAGCCATAGAAAAACTGATCTCATCGCGCTCACATGTTAGGCCCATAGTACTTTGAGTGGAGCGTATAATGGGGATGGTCATATCTGTGACCTGAGCCAGGGGATCATGTCTGTAGGAGTCTAAGAGCCTTTTAGCTAACAAGGGAGGTCGTTCAGGGTGTGCCAAGCTTTTTCAAAATGGTTTCTTGCATGACATTGGGGCACATATGGGGACCACAGAAGCATGGTTCATTTTTCCTGAACGGCCCTCTGAATACCAGAAAAGGGGTCCCTAGTTCGATTCCTCGTGGTGACAAATTTTTGCATTTCGAGTTGACGTTTCAAAATTCGCGCAAAATGGAGTTAGCATGAATAATTAGTACCATATTCATGATTAGGACCGTCAGTAACCCTTACAAATAGACTTGATTGAAAAACTGGTGAAAAAGGTGTGACTAGGGACCCCCTTTTCTGGTATTCAGAGGGCCGTTCAGGAAAAATTAACCATGGTTCTGTGGTTCCCGCATGTGCCTATATCATGCAAAAGACCGTTTTGAAAAAGCTTGGCACACCCTGAACGACCTTCCTGTAAGAGAATTTGGAGAGACTCGCCCTATATTTGTTTGCCACACTCTGCATTGTTTCATTTATTGTACAACTAAGGACGTCCACAGAATCACAACTCCCCTAAAATTAGCACGGAAATTTTCCTGAGAGGAACTAGTATTTGAATAAGCCTAAAGTAGCGGCTATCGAAATCTAGCTTTTGCAGAAATCTTGGAACTTGGCACTTGGTGATCAGCGATGGAACATCTGGAGAACCCGATATGACGATAACAGCTGTGCTCTGCGGCACCTCTGAGGTGAGCTACCTGAGTAAGCTCCAGTTTTCAAGTGTTAATTGTCCTTGTCTTGTCCTGGCTCGTCTCTTAAGCTGCTGACAGCTACATGCACCGCATTTTTAGAGTAAACGCCCATCTCCCTTCAGGTTCACCGTAGCAAGTCCTTCACCGCAGCGAAAGTTCTGGCTAGTCCAGTTCGCTGAGCGTCTTAGTAAACGTGTATAAAGTAAACAGTGATGAATAAGATCCTGGAGGGTTCTGAAGGAACGAGTTCAGTGCTACTCGGAGATGAGCAGAGGCGCTTCAGTTCCATTATGTGAAAGATCATCGAAGTCCCCGCTCATCCCACTTCACAGCCAGACGTATTTGTTAAGCCTGGCGACATTCGAAAAAAAGGAACCTTTTCAGATTTAACCTAATAGATCACAAGTCGGCATGGCACCTGTATTTTTATTGATGACCATTTTGTTCTACGTTCCATGTTTTCCCGAGCAAACACACAACCACTCTTGTCACCGCTCCTCAGCTCAAATGCAAATTGTTTATTAGTGCCTCACTTCTTCCTCTTTGTGGTTAACTCTTTATATCATTGTCGAAGACGGCTTATATGGAAAATTTTCGTTTGATCTCAGCGTTCCTGAAAACTATTTGTTGAAGGGAGGTTTCAGGTAGTTCACTTCTATTCTTTTTCTCTTGGAGTTTTTTTTTTGTGAATTGAATTTCTTCGGTGTAAAACCAGGCGGAGAGGGGTGGAGGGGATATGGTGACCACTCAGTACGGTAGGTGCGCAAAGTACGCTGTTATTGCCACGGGATGCTGATCTCTTCATTGTCGCAGATTTTACATATTTCGGCTCCATACAAGTTGAGTGGCCACGCCCAGCTTTTCACGCATGTCAATTGCTTCCCACACCCTCCCCCTCACGCCCCCCAGATTGGTTACGCTCCCCCTGGCTCACGAATTCACGATTCTCGTGGCAGTATAATAGCGGGCAGCGGTCCTAGCTACATACATTTCTGTTCGACAAATGCGACGTGCCCACCCCACCCTATGTACTTGTATAGCACCCATACCTCTTCATGTTTTTGTCAGATTCCGACCGTATCTTTTTTCTGCTTCATAGGACCACATCTGGACAGAAGCAACACCGGGTCCTAAAAGGCATATCAGTGAATGGCCAATGGCAATTGATAACCAAGCGTTTGCAGAAGATGAAACTCCATGGAAAGGGCCCTTGAAAAGTTTAGCACAGCTCGATGTTTCTGAAAACTCTAATTTTTTGAACGGGTTTTGAAATGGTGAACTCTTTGAACACTCGAGTCTGTTCGTGTCTTCTTGAGGGTCTAGTAGTCATGATTACTGTGATAGAAGTGAAACTTTTCGTTCAGAGTTCGGAGTTATATTAGAGATCCAGTGCCGGTATGAATATTCGACAAACTCTTTACTTTAAGCTTCATAAGCCAACCTTCATGTAAAATACCCTTTTTCAGTCTTGCCAAATTCACTTATAGACTCTGCATCCATTCACCGCAAAGTGTCAGTATTCTGATTAATTGATATTAATTTGATTTTATTAATTTTTAGGTTGATTCTTATCAACCTAAAAATTAATAAAATCAAATTAATATCAATTACTCTTGTTCCCAATCTCGCTTTGTTGCTCTGTGTATATCAGCAACATGAGTTCTCCTTTGCCATTCACTTTTTTTCCGTGCTTCTATTTTGTGCGCAAAGGAAATCTGGGTAATTTCAGAATGTCTATCGCCATAATTGTTCTCGCCATCGCTGGAACAGTATGGTGCTTCCCTAGTGGAAACTTTGGCCAAGGTGAACACTTTGGCTGGGATTCTGAAGCTCTTGCGAATTGCTTAGATCCTAAACTCACAAGGGAAGGATACCAGGTCGAAGTGGCCATTTGTAACGAGACATACACCACTAGATGTGTTTTTGGACGCTGATCTCGAATCTGCTCTCCAAATCTGCGGAACGATTCCCTGAACGTAGTTATGAAGCGAGATAGTGCAGTGGCAGCGGCCGGGCCCACGATCAAGAGGTCGTGAGTTCGAGTTCTTGGCGAGCTGTTACTTTTGCCTTTTCTTGAGAACGTTGTTTAAGAGGAACTCTTATCCATGCTAAGTTATCAGCGATTGCCTATAGCACAAGTGGAAAAGAGCTGGCGAAGAGCTTCGAGCACTGTGCGCGTCATTTGCAAATGACCGCCTCTGACACCCGTAGCGCACGCGTAAGGCAATTTCGTGCCAAGCAGAGGCGATATTCGTGTTCAGCGCGTCGAAACACCCCTTTCAACAACTTTTGGTCCAAATCTAAAATTTTGACTAAGTCGAAAATGTGGGCATCTATCCATCAACCCACTGTCAGAGCCTGATCATGGGATGGAACTAAACTTTCAATCATTGTTGTGAAAGAGATATACGTGTATGCTTACTTGCTTGCGCCATCCGAACGATTATATGGTATTTTTCTCAAGTGCACATCATTTCAACGGTGTTATCCTATCGCAATTGCTATCCCAAGGGCAGACGGGGCTAAATGCGCAATGGCAATGGGTGCTATTCAACTCTGGCTTTCCCCTATGGATGAAAACGTTCGAGCTGCCCCGCTACCAACCCCCTTCCCCTCCTGATGGGCATGCTTTGAAGGCACATGTCGCTGCTAGCTTGGTAGGGGCAGCTCATCAACGGAAAACGGATAAAAATCATTGAAAACACTACGACCCTCTTTTTGGAAGAGTCCGCAAGGCAGGAGTTCGGGATACACTGTGTGCACACGATACACAAAGAAGAGACTGAAAAGTTGACGAAGAGCCGTACACCAACAACTCAAAGAAAGGGCGTGTGCAGATGCTTGGGATGTGATTAATCTAAATGGAAGTGATGGAACCTTTTCGTCCTTTCACGAATTTTATTTCGCAATGTGAAATATGTACCTCTGTGGTTGCGGACCCAGCTACCCAACTGATTCAAAAAACTAATCATGGAATGTGCGTCTAAGTGTTGCATCCCAGTCCTCAGGGAGCACAGGTTCGTCGAACGGGAGGGTCTATGTATGGGGAACAACATGATGTGAGGGTCCATTTTGATAATTAAAGCAAGAGATGAGATGATTCAGAGTTGCAATCATTCCCATTTCAGGAATCGATGGAGATGGTCTCGTGCCTGTGGAGGGTGGACCGGGTCCGGTCATACTTCCAGGAGATGGTAGGCAGTTAATTCCAGGAGTCAGCTAAAAAGAATCATCGCTTTCTCAACTACAGATCTGAAAATCGCCATGTTCCAGGAGCGGGCAACGAGGGTGTATCCAACGAGAGTGGACCAGGGCCGGTTATACTACCGGGAGAGGGTAAAGCAAATGGCTGACTAAGACATCATTGGAGTTCTAACTAGTAGATTTGAAAATTTTGTCTTCTTTTCTTTCCAGAAACAAGCAACAGCAACTCCGTACCTGTTGAAGGTGGACCCGGACCAGTTATACTTCCAGGAGAGGGTAGGTCAAAGTGAATAGAGACATTGCGAAAGAGTGAAATGATAAGTTTTGGAATTCTGCTGCGTTTCTTTTCAGAGGAAAACAGCGACAACTCTGTTCCTATGGAAGGTGGACCCGGACCAGTTATACTTCCAGGAGAGGGTAGGTCAAGTGAATAGAGACATTGCGAAAGAGTGAAATGATAAGTTTTGGAATTCTGCTGCGTTTCTTTTCAGAGGAAAACAGCGACAACTCTGTTCCTATGGAAGGTGGACCCGGACCGGTTATACTACCAGGAGAGGGTAGGTCAAGTGAATAGAGACATTGCGAAAGA
>MU895652.1:0-14039 GCA_036418205.1 Ostertagia ostertagi
GGTCTGAAACATGTTTTCATGAGATTGTGGGCTCTGATGATGCGGTTTACTTTGACCGGAGGAAGACTTGTTTTTTCTGGAATCCCTTCTTAAATTTAAATTTAATGATTTCTTTCTAGTCAAGCACTTTGTTCCAACTTTGTCTATTGAAAGCGCATCCCACTGTAATGCAGTGGAGTGTGTCAAAGTCGTGAAAAGGTGGGAAAGCGCAAGAGAATGCGATATTTGTCATCACTGTAGCAGAAGTAGGCCAGTAATGACGACTTTAGGCTTGAAAGTTGCGAAATTCGCTCGTAGATCGAGTTCAAAATGCTTTTAAATTCCTTTACGGGGAAGTGAATAAATGCTCTTTTTGTAACCACTATTCGTCGTTCTGATCGAAATCCTACTGTTATATGTTTAGATAATCTTTACGCATTGGACATTGCAGAAATTATTTTGTGACATTCATGTTTTTGTTCATTTACACTACAAAATCCATGAGTGCTACGCTGGAGAGTATCTGCGTCTCTCTCGTCTCCATCCTCTCTCACCTCTTCTTTCTCAGAATCTCTGACCTTGATCTGCGACCTCTTCACCTTAAACCAGCATTATGGCCTATGAGAAGGAAGTTCATAGCGAGCTTCCAACAGACTTTCTGCTTCATTACTGTTCGGGCAACACCTTCCGCACCATATTTGACTATAACACCTATAGGGAATAGTTAGAAGAGCACTTTGGAAAGTGGTCAAGATAATTTGACTAGGGAATAATCTTGTCAGATATATTCCCTTCATGATCCCTGAGGCCTGATATGATGGGTCCCAAAACGTGTTAAAAAGTTAAAGAAACTTGCTTCCGAAAGATCGTTCAGTTCCATGCCTACTCAGCTGCATATCTTCGGAAAATAGATACTCCCTGATATTGCCCCTTTCCCTCCCCTTCCTCTCTTCCTCTCTTTAGGTCAGGTAAATCAAATTAAATTACCACTGATGTTACAGAGATATCTTTAGTATATAGCTCTTCCATGCCAAGACGTTGACAGACGCAGTTCCCAAGTTATGTATGTCATCCCCTAAAGCAACAACCCCATATGAGTCCACGCTACAAATCGAATGAAAAGGTGCATAGGCCCTAGCCGAAACGATATGGTGTTGCTGGAGCAAAAAGCTCCCTTGGAAGGCCACTGTGAGGAGTCGGATAGGTGCCAACTTCGTGTGCTCAATTACTTCGTGTCACTTGGTAGCCGTGGAGACTGCGAGATTGGCTGCGTGGCCTTGTGCAAATGCTTTTAAACTGGGCCACGTTGGAAGGAAGCTGTCTCTTTTGTTATTGCCTTGATCGTTCAGTTATCGTGGTTTCTTTGTTAGTATTGGCTACAGCCAGATTCGGTGTTGGCACGGAGCCATCAGTGAAAGTCGGCGGAACGAGCACCTTCGGACAACTCGTCCGACCACGCCCCTATTAATTTCAAGAAAAAAGAAAGTGAGCCCTTGTTCAAGGACATCATCTCCGGTTTTTTTGCCCTTTTTCTATTTACGGTCTACACGCCATCCACAAATTCATGTGCGATCGTTTTAACTTCGTATTATCTTTGGCCAATCAAAGCATTACTACGTGCATACAAGTCTTACGTAAGGCCATTAGTTGAGTCCAGCACTACAGTATTCAACCCCTTCAAAAAGAAACACATCTACGCAATTGAAAAAGTTCAAAATAATTTTACACGTAAACTATTCATTAGAATGGGAGGTTTCCAGTACTATAATATACCGAACGCGGCTACCAGGAATAATAGTCTCAAACTGACATCTCTTGAATGGAGGCGCAGAGTGTTTGACCTATGTTTTGTTCATAAACTGGTACAGAATTATTATGTGTCTGGATTTTCCAATGTCTTCAAAATGTCATATTCGAGAACTAGAGGTGGATCCATGAAAATATCATTAACGCGACCCAAGAGTAATGTGCGTGCTAAGAACTTCACATATAGAGCCGGTAGTGATTATTTGAATATAGCGAAAAATATACCCGCTTCTTTAACACAAGCACAATTCAAGCGACGAATATCTAATATATTACTCAGAACTAGAGGTTCATAGCATTTTTTGAGACTGATTACCAAAGCTCGTTGTTCTTAAAAATATAGGTGTTTTGTAGTTATTTCTTGTTCAGTTCATGTGATTCATAATGGTGTCAATTATTTCTCACGTGTGCCTTATGCAAACGTAATAAACTTATACTTATACTTATCTCCACAAATCTTGATTCTGGGGTGTTGAATTTAATACAACAAAGTTTCTGGTAAAAAACATAAAAGAAATGGAGAAATAGAAAAATGCGGAGGTATATTCGAGCTTCGAAAATCGCCCCATGCACGAGTTATAACGCTATATCATCTGTGTTCCAAAAGGTTCTCTGCCTTTTTTCTGCGGTCGTATAACATTATTCACCGCTTCCTCCGTTTTACACACCCATTAGCTGAATCGCAATTGCTGTGTTGTATTGGACGGCCTTTCTTTTACCGCGCTTCAAATAAACTATTCCTAGAATGTGTGCTTGCATATTGCAAACCGCTGACTACTGACAAAAGTGATATAGGAACACCCGGAGGGATCAGAGAAATCAACCAGCCAGGACACTGTTCACAACGCTCCTGATACAGGCTCTCAGAAGTTTTTTTTTTGCGGAACAAAGGCCTAGAAAATGTGAAAACGTCTGGTTCACTCCCTCCACCCACCCACGGTGGTGCGTAAAAAGAAAACAAGTCCTAATTCCCCCCCCCCGGGTTTCAGAAAATGCTTCTTACAATTCCATTCTATTTATTTATTTATTTATCCATTTATTTGTTGAAATTATGCTGTACAAGGCAATCGTAAAAAATGGTAATTTATTATATTCCATTATTATTAGTTATTTATTTATTCTAGTATATCTGGATCATATGTGTGCAACCTTCCTTTAAGCGATTGCGTTTGATGCCATATGGGAGGGCACGTCAAAAACAGTCCGCCCAGATGGAAACTTTTTGGGATGAACCGCACTTACTGTAACTTAAATTCTATCCGAAGCGAATAACAGATGCGGATTCGACTATACCTGACTCGTGTTGGGGCGCTAATGTGGAAAAGCGGAATCTCCAATAGAAAGCCGTGTGACCCTGAATCAAAAACCTGTGATCGAATTGAGGTTGGGATAAAGCGGCGAATAATATAGAATTTGAGGTATTGTCCAATTGACTGGAAAATGAAAAAGCAAAGCAGACCGCGATGAAGCCCTAAAGCAATCGGGACTCTCTTTCTCTTTTCCCTCAAAAACAAGGGGAGGGGCGGACCGGAGCGAGTTTCTCTAAACTGTGGTGCTCCCTGGTTCCCCTAACCCGCGCAGCTGGCATTGCCCGTGATGCCACAATCCACACTGCTTGTTATGAGGTGTGCACGAGGTATCTCGTCCACTGACATCCATCAGCCGTCACTAGTTCACTTTTTAATGCGCTAGCGCTAATGTCGCGCACTTTCGAGCCGTGACAGCAGCTTATGTGATACTCGTGATGCTCCTATGCTTCTCTAATTTCCACAACTACAGATGGTGGTTCCAAAAGTGTTTCGTCAGAACGATTTCGTGGCATTATGTTCTCGCTTGAGCAACCCCTCCAAAATGATTTTCTATGTTTTTTTTTGTCGCTAATTTATCCTCAGTTAAACGGAATCGGATAATCAAGAGAGAAAATTTTTTCGAGGACACCATTGATTTTTTTTTTTTGAAAAGAAGAGTAAGCACCTGGAAAACCGTTTTGCGAAAAATAAGAACTTTTTTAGCAGCTAGTGGCATGTAGAACAGTTTTTTTCAACATTGACTCATCTGGTTTCAGGCGTCAAAACTAACCAGCCATTTGTGATGCACAAGGAATTCAAGTCATTAGAATGATTCTAACTCCATTTGAGTCCGTGATTGTCATAAACAGCATCATGCTTTTCTCCGGGAAAAAAAACACTAAAGCGAGCAAACAAATTAGAAATTAATTTGGCGTTTCAGATTCAATCTACCAGTCGCTCATTCTCATGGTTTTGCTGGGCTCTTACACTCCTGGAACAAACTTCTATAAGTGTATATGAATGGTCGACTGAGCCGTGATCTGAATACGCGTACACAGCTCAAAGGAATGATCAGATAACAAAGCAATATTTGGGGTTTATTCCCGCTCTCCTTCTTTCCCTTTCCATTTCTTATGAAAATAAATCTCTACGGAACGACAGCCCACTAGGTTTTCAAATAATCATTAATTGAGTCGAACAGTTCCGAGAAAAAGCTGTTGTTCATTTCTGAATCAATAAATTTTCGCACCCACGAACGTTTCATTCTTGCCCACATGCGTGGGCCTGATAGCCGAAAACTGTAAAAATGGCGTTGCATAAAGGATAAAAAGCATTTGCCGTTGACCAGGATGCGGCACGCACTCTACTTCCATTTGTAATTCGTAGTGGCGTTTGGATGCAGTGTGACCTATACAATGACCTTCCTGGGGGGCAGCCAGCCGATAAACAAATCATTATTTTTATCCTGCTCCAGACAAGTCTGGTACCAATTAACCGACCCCGGAGGGATGGAAGGCTTGGTTGGCCCGGGCGACTCACGACCCAGGATTTGATCCCGGACCGCTCGCGAGGTGAGCGCGCCACTTGTCACTACACCACTTCCGCCCAAAATTTCCATGCACACTAGAATAATCAATTGCCTTCGACTTCCACTTAAAGCTCCAGAAGCGTTCAAAAATTCTTTTGGCCCGTACAATGACGCCTAATTGGCCCCATGTTCAAATCACTTATTAGCTTTTTTCGGACAGGAATTGCAGTAAATAGCCGAGTTTAGAGTACGATTGCCTCGATCGCTTGCGAGATAGCTGATCTGCCGATTAAGTGAGCGATAAAGGCAACATTATGCCACGTAGGCATTTCCACTCGAAAACCAGGAGAGAAAAAGGGTTATGGGAATGGAGTAAAGCGGTGATAGAGATACGAAAAAAAGCTGATTTGGAGGATTCCTCAGCTAAGAAAAAAATTGTCCGCTTATTAGGTCATGCTCCTTTAGGCCTGTATCAAATGTTTTTTATAATCCAGTTCCAGTTCGACTTTAGGTCTACAATTGACCTAAATTTGATGCTGAACTTTTTCACTGAAGACCTTGATGGATCTTTTCGAACTCAACAAAGCTAGGTCAAGTGAGATTAATTCTGCTTCACCTGAAAATTTCCTACCATAGAATAGGTACAAAGTCTGATCAATTTCCGGCTAGGAAATCAAAGATAGAAATTTGTTTGATCAGCTTCTAACAGAATGAAGTTCTTATCGATCAATACGGTTGCGGTGATATCAGCGCTAGGCTTACACCGCAAGCGGCATAAGCAGATTATCACTAACATAATCCACTGACGAAAATGATAATGCCTGCGGCTGTCTGATGGTTTCAGAAACGCTCGGAAAATGGGAGCAGTGAAAATAAAAGGAAATTTCAGCAGGGTCAAAAACGTTGTAACAGGTGGCATTTTTCAAAGACAACCCCTTCTCCTTTAGATTTCCCACGCCCTACTGAGCAACCTTGATGTTCTTTGTTGCCGCTATTTCCTCCAGAAACTCCTTTCCTCCAGAATTTTTCTACAACCTCGGAGAAAGTATAAAGCAGGGACACTTCAAAAAAGCATGAGTTTCGAAATTTCTTGCTTCCTCCGGAAACGTCTGAAGAAGCTGACCCTTCCAACCACCAGCAAATACCATCCAGCGGGGGTATCTCTGATACCAATTCACGCATCCACTGGGTTAAAGGTCACCTTTAGGCGTTTGACGCTGTCACGCAATGGGTCTTCTTCTCTACTCTGCTTGACAAGCTATCTCTCTTCCTGACAGACTGCACCATCCTTTTAGTAATGGAAATGGTCCTTAAGACCTGCCTGTATCAATGGCGTAAACCCTATTCTGGAACTTGCAAATATATTCTACATCCGTTTACTATCACAACTACATTTAAATTGCATTTGCTCTACATTTCCAAGAAACTGTCGGGTTTTGAGAATCTCTGGTCAGTAACAATTCTTTTTGAATTCCAACGTAATAATGTCCATCTCAACTACCCTCATGGACTTTGACGCATAGAGCGACAACTACAGAGCTATGCGATGCTTCATCACGTCTATGTACTTGTCGGCTAACACATCCGCTACGTTGCGCACAAGGCGTGCGAAGCATCTCGTCCGTTAGCTCACTATGTAAGGTACGCTTATGTCGCGCAGTCTTTTGTCACAGCGAAAGCACTTTCGGCAATTTGTGGGCAAGTTTAGCTCTTCAGAATCATAAACCTCGCGCATAGGCGCATCCAACTTGACTCATCTGGGATTGTTGTTTAACCCTTTCGGACCTGAATTTTTCCCCGTGGAGAAATTTTTCTTCTAGCTATTGTTTATTACTTGTGAGCATATAGGTATCATTATGGCGAAATTTGGAAGCTATTCGATCACAAACAAAGAAACTAAGAAGCTTTGAAAATTGGCCCACCTTCTTAGTTTTTAAGCTTATGTCGAAACAATTCGAAATTTCATAGTTATGCCGAAAAAGTTTATAATCTTGCATAACATTATAACCCATAATTTTGATTTAGGAATGGATCTACTTCAAGTATTTTAAGAAAAAGTCACACTTACTTGGCCGGTTGCGGGGGTCAGCGCCCATTCATTGTTGCACTTGTACACAAATACTTGTAATACTAACAGCAACACACAATGAAATGGCAGGTTTAGCTCATAATTAGGAAGGGGAAGGTTGACTGAAGCAACCTCTAGCAGGATTAGAAAAACCATGCTGTTTCAGCGGCAATGCAAGCGTTTGAATTTGGTGGTGGCAATTGCCACCGCCAGGGCCGAAAGGGTTAAAGTATCTGTACTGAACAATGATGTGCTCTTTCAGGCAAGTGCGCTTTTGAAACGTTTAGTACATGTTGTAGGGAACCCGGACCATCGAAACCATGTTTCGTGTTTCAAGAAAACGGTTTTAGGAAAACGAACGCCCAAAGTGTGGAATACTCTTGATGGTTCAATCCCCCGCGGCGACTAAATTTTGCAATCAAGGTTGGCGGCCACTTGTTGGCTTCAAAATGGTCCTGACGATGAATTTGACATCTGATTTTGATATTTAGCGCGATTTGGCACCAAACCGTAGGCGCCAACCCAAATGCAAAATTTAGTCGCCACGGGGGATCGAACCCTTAACAGTACCTTATGCTTCTTTTTTGGTACTGCTATAACCGTTCAGCGAAAATGAAACATGGTTTTGCGTTCCCTACATGCGTCCCTACAATATGCACAAAACCGTTTTGAAAAAGCGCACCTTGCCCTGAAAGACCTCCCTTGTAAGGACTGCTACCGTATACTATCGATATTCCCCCAGTCACCTTTACGACATTCTGAAGAATCTCTGCCAGTATGCCTGAAATTACTGACCGTAACCGCGTGTGCTACTTTTTCAAAAGAATATAGAACATTCGACACCAAGAAACTAGGTTCTCAGAATGGATTTTCGTCTCAAAATATGTACTGTAAGTGTGGTTCACCGATCGTTGTGTTCTAGCGACACATCAACAGGATGAATCGCTGTCTTAGCCACAAATTCTTATCCATACGTTTTTAAAGAGTCGGTTAGTTCAAAGACTGTGGACTAATTCATAAAAGAAGACACCGGCAAGTACAAAGTATTAGGTCGTAGCAAAGTTTTTGGTCATTCCAAACCTGATCTGTAAAATCTTAACGGATTGTTTTACAACATTTATTGCAGAACGTACCGTCCCTTCCAAAAAACGAGAAGAGCGTCGGGTGCAGACCAAACACCACAAGTGACGACGGCCTCCAAGTAAATCTGGTTAGTAGTGGTTCATAGTGATAGCTGATTTTTGGTAAATGATAGTTGTAATTAGTGACAACTGATAGAATACAACTGCAACAGGCTAATCATTTCATTGGCAGAAAACATTTACATTTTGTGGAGGCCGTCGTCACTTGTGGTGTATGGTCTGCACCCGACGCTCTTCTCGTTTTTGAAAGGGAGTATAGGTGGATACTGTGAATGGTCTCTTCAGACTAATCTGCATTCAATAGTGATACAGCCACCCAGAAATTGTTCACATTCGTACTTAAGGAAGCTTTGAAAAGGGTTGAAATAGCAAATGTGTCAATATGATCGCGAATGTTGAAAAAGCCAAAGAAATCATATTCATTTATTTTAGAAAGATCACTTCACCCGAGTCCGAATATGATACAGCGAACTCATATTTTTCCTTTGTATTTCATTTTCGCTTGATAAAATTGATTGGCTGCTATCAGTCTTCCTTCGCTAGGCTATCACAAAAGGAATCTGTATGGCTGGTGTCAGGGTCCGCGATCCGCCGCGCAAATCGCGCGAATCGCGCCAATCCCGCCGCCCTGCTTGATGGTGGTGGTTGAATGACGTTTGTTCGTGATTCTACTTGTTTCATATTCAGTGTTTCAAATGTTCAAATGGGGCACTTGCGATTTCTCGTAAATCGCGTAAGTCGCTTGAATCGCGCGAAACCTGCGACGGATCGCGGACTCTGACACCAGCCTAAAGCTTGAATGGGACTTCACATTTTTGAGGATTCATTAAGATCATCCTAATGACTTCGCGATCCTCAATGCAAATTCATTAAGGATCGCGAATTCTGACACAATGCTGTGACTTTGAAAAGGCAATTCGTCACAAAACTAAGAAGGATATGTCAAGTTGCAATGCACGGCATTTTAGCTTGAAGATGCGTCACGCAATTGAGTTTTTTAGGAATGTAAAAAAAAATGGCTCTGGACGTTGATGTTTGCTTCTCGACGAAGGTGAACAGCATATGTCAAAGCATACAATGCAATAATATGGAACCGCGTTCGGACCTCAAAACAATTTGTTAAAGCTAACTCTTAGGAAAACTGTTAGGTACGTGCTGAAGAGAGACCATCCTCTGACGGAAAATGGAAAAGGCACTGTTTCAGACGAGAAATCGGTGTGAAAACCACAGCATCTTTGCTGAAGAATTGTGGCCGAGCCGAGTGAAGTAAAGAAGTTTCTTGCCTGTTGTGCCTTGATTCCTGTTTGCCTTTCTCCTTAGACGAGTTTATTGACGTATAAAAACCTTCACAAAATAGGAAAAACTCGCAAAGAAAAACAGACAGGAACCATAACAGGCAAGAAACTGCTCTTACTCCACTTTTCTTGTAAATTGTTCCACTATTAATGAGGCGAAGTGCCCGTTTCACCTGTTCCTTTTTGTGAGAACAGATACCGTCTTTCTCCAATGCGGCCAAAGCGAAACATATAACGGAGCAGGGTCAACCGTCACGTTCGAACATTTTCGGGATTTTTGCGACCCCCTAGCTCTCGAGGGGGTCCAGTTGCGACCCCCTGTTTTTGTTAATAAGAGTGCTAGACATGAATCCGTTGCGCCAGAAAGCGTCTGCGCGTCGTCGCGTCGGCCTTGGAGCGCGGCAGGTATCACCCGGGCGCTGGAAGAACGGGACGCGGCGAAGAAAATTTTAGAGGGAATAACTTTCTTTGGGACGTATTTTTTTGACTTGTTGAGGTAGATTTTGATTGTGCCTGAGGTGCGCTTCCAGAAAACTACAAGGATTGCCTAACTCTCCGGAAAAGTACTTCTGTTAGAAGTGGAAAACCCAAAATTCTAAGAAGGCGCACCTTCAACTTCAAGTTTTAGTGATTGTCCTCTTTTTCAAAAAATGTCCCGTTCGAACACTTTTTCGTGAAATCGCGAGTTTTTGGGCTTTCAGCGGGCATAACTCACTTCATTTTCATTTCTGTGATGCACTTTTTCATGGGGTGAAAGAGCAGGATTTGCTCTTTCTGACAAGCACCAAACCGTTTTTCAAAATCCATTTTCCGAGAAAATCACACGTTCGAACATTTTGTTCCCATAGGTTTTTGAGCAGCACATGCGAGTTTTTGAGCTTTCAGCAATAATAACTTCCTTCAAAGAACTTGTTGGGGAAGGGCGAAGACATTTTTGAAGACTACGAGATTTCTGCTTTCTTATGTGTTTACCGTTGTCTGGAAGAATCGTCCTCAGAAAATTAGGTCCCGAAGAACTTTAATTTCAGCCCCGAGAAGTCAAACCTTTCATAGGGATGCATTCAACTGTTCTTTATTCCTCAAGGAAAACACCGTAATTTGCCTAAACTGTCTCTCTGTGCATAATAAAATCGAATCTAATGCGGTCTGCACAAACAATTCTTGCCCTCGGATACGCCACGCACGCGCCTGTGGCTGGCAGTCCTCGAAATTGCGACCCCCTTCCGACCAAAATGCGACCCCTTCGTTCGAACAGTTCGAACGGACGGTTGACCCTGGTGGAACGCTGTCTTACGAGATGTGGTCTTTGATTTTGAGCAGGGTGGTGTCTCCCAGAGCCCAGGGCTCGAGCGGCCAAAGGTAAGAGAAGCAGACAGCGGCAAAGGCCGCAGGCGATGCTGTAGCGCGGTAGACGTCAGTTTACTAGAGCTGCTACATACACTACGTTCATAAATCCCATGGCACGCGCGCTGCAAACTCGCCTTGGTCGCGTTCTGGTCCTTCTCCGTCGCGCGACGGGCCTCTTCGGGGACACCTGAGAATGTTCAACATAGTGCCCCCTGCCGCCAACTGCACTGACTTCTCTTCGAATTGAGCTCATTTACTCACTTTTCTTTTTCTTTTGTTTCGGGAAACTTCTTACTACAGTAAACGCGAAAAACGCAAAAACATTGAAATGCACCGAATCTGGTTTGGTTTAGCCTAGCTTCGGAGGTTGAAGAAATAATAAGGTTCGTCTGAGGAAGTTGCGAAACGAACCGGTTCACATATTCCGTCTACAGATCTTTTTTTTTCTTAATTAGAGGAAACTATTAGTTCAGAATCAAACATCCGGCTCCGTGCCCACCTCTTCGATTCTGCAGTCCTTCCTGCCCTAACCTACGCCTCAGAGACTTGGACTCTGCGCAGGCAGGACGAGCATGCGGTCAGCGTTATCCAACGCGCTGTCGAGAGGACGATGCTAGGAGTAACCCTATACACGCAAGTGCAGAGGGGAATCCGGAGTTCGGAACTACGCCAACGATCGAAGATCAGGGACGCTGCCGTTTTCGCCAAGGAATCGAAGATAAGGTGGGCCGGACACGTCATGCGATTTTGCGATGACCGTTGGACCAGAGCGGTTACCGACTGGATCCCTCGGGACGTCAAACGAACACCTGGACGACCGCCGGCCCGATGGTCAGACTTCTTCACGAAAGCTCTGAACGAAAGGAATGAAGGACTCGTGTCCCTCGAGCGAGGAGGATCCACTGGACACTCTTGCACGCGACAGGGACGAATGGAGACGTTGCTGGCGCCCGCTCGAGCAAATCGATGATCAACGGGACGACAGGTGATACAGGTGATATTTCAGAAGATGTTACTCTAAGAGAAGGTGTGATCATCGTAGTGAGCCATTCCCTTTGTTGCTCCAAGCAAGACGGCTCAAACAGTTTTATATGCACCACCAAGTAACGAGAAAAGCCAACCAGAGCTACAACTGCTCAGAGAAAACTTTCTGCTCCTTACTTTGTAGTAGTTTTACAGGATATAGCAAAAGTGAAATGAATGGCGCAGCTTGAAAGAGCTTATTAGCACTTGAGTTCCACCCTTGATTGTGAAACTCAACTAACGCAGTGATAGCAGCAAAATTCACTATTTTTCAACGAATGCAGTAATTCATGTCACTCATCACGGGAATGCTCGATAATATTGAGAAAATAACGTTTGCGTGATAATTTGCCCCAGGATGTACCGGGGGCGGACTAGTTCACTAAGGGTCTTTTTATTTCAAACTCAAATGAATGGCACACGAAAGCTGCCGCCCTCAGTATTCCCTAAGTCTTGAGTTTAATATTTATTTTACAGAATAATTGCGAAGAAAATAGTCCGAACTCTGAAAGTTAGAAAAATGCACATATTATGTCTAAATTTATCAATGATCTTATTTATTTATTTTTATTTGCTTACAGTATGTCGACCGACGCGCTTCCGTAATACATCAGTACTAGCCAGGGATAGAAAAGTATCGTTGTGTAGTAAAAATGAACTTAAAGGAATCTTCGCGGAAAATTCTTGCATTCTTTCTACATGATGTGTCAGTTGTGATCACTGGAAACAGCACACAAAGTTTCACGCATGAAGATTCGGTTTCCGAAGAGAAACAAACGTCCAAAAACTACACGTTATGGACATCGAAGGTAATTCGGGCGGAGCCAAACGAGACATGGAAAGAAGTTGGCCTTTAGCCGGCTACGTATCAGGCGACGCAATGACGGAATCCGGGTAAAGTGATCGATTTTGGAGAATAGAGGCAAACAATCGATAGAGTATGATGCAGTAGAAGTGTAAGATGTGAATGCAATAAAGCAGAAGGCCAGAAAGAGTTTAGTGAAGGCACTCCAAGAACCAAGTGGAAGCATCCCCGTCGCCAGCATTTGTGAAAGACGTCCGTGGGCACTTTGAACGCGTAGCAGCCCTTTCGATTTTTCGAATTTTTTACCAAAACAAAGCAATATTTCTGTTCTTTTCATTCTTATCGTGGATAATGAGTCTCAAGCCAGTGATTTATGGCTGAAATAGAATCATGATTTTTCCGCGAAGGATTCCTTTAAGCAATCAAACCCAAAACGGAACTAGGATCAATCCTGAAAGCAGGCCGCGTCGTATTAGTGCGTGATTTGATGTTGCGCGCACCCCTCGTTCTACGAGTGGACCCACACACTACTTTGAACTGGGTTTGCGCCACGCCTGAGTCGCCGGGTTGCCCGAAAATGGCAATGTTTTCAAAACAATTGAATCTTTCACATAAAACTCGCGGCTCTATACATGTGGGGTGGGCATGCCATGTCAAGTGACTGCCCTTACCCCCAACCTCCCCTAGATTGGCTACACTCCCCCTGGCTCACGAATTCCCCGATTCTCGTGACAGTATAGTAGCGGGCAGCAGTCCCACTTACATACATTTCTGTTCAAAAAATGCGGCGTGCCCACCCTACTTGTATAGCACCCTTATCAGTCGTTCAACCGTCGCGTTTTACCGATTTCGAAAATTTTACGACCCCCTCTCCCTTCTAGGGGGCCTCGATACGACCCCCCCTCAGGGCGTCAACTCCACCACGTCCTCGCATCGCCATTTATGGGGGCTCGGTTCTATCTAGTATTCGATTTCTGGGTCGACATAATGCAAATTCCGCCACTTTCTCTCCCAAAATGCAAAATGTCGTCGAGCGGGGGTGGCGCCTATATTACGCTACCTCGACGAGAATACGGCCCCTTTCCAGTAAAGACGACCCAAGAAACCCCCTCGTTGGACTTTGTCCAACGGACGGTTGACCCTGCCCTTCGATAAACTGGTGCTCGAAAAAATTCACAACGCTTTCGTGGTGTCTTCGACCTACATATTTTGGGCTATTTTTGGATCGGGCAAGAATCTGTGAAGAGCGGAAGGGCGACTGAACTGCCATCAAAGGCGCTTTTTCAAGCAAGAAAGGCAGTATTGAAATAAAAGTACTTTACAATTGGAAGGTAAAGAATTACGATGGAAAAAAAGCTATAGGACCTTTGACTATGCGGAGAGCGTTTGAACCATTCCATTTTTGCCGGGGAACGAAACGAAAGAACAGACAACGAATTGTGAAGGGCGCAATAAGAGGATGCCGAAAAGGAATATATCAAATTTGCAGGATACGTCGACAAATGTCAACAGAAGTGGTTGGAACCGGTTTAAAACACGGAAACGAGGAAAAACTTCTCTTTGGGAACCTACGACGATTAATTTCGTGGGTTTACGAAATCGCGAATCGCGAACTGTTGACCCGGCAGGAAATTCCAAAGGTCTTCTGGGGACTGGAGATTTTCTTCGGGGAAGGATTTTCCCGGAATGGTGAGCCGAATAAATCGACGGCGACGAGGCAGCAAATGGAATTTCGAGAAGGTTGATTGGTTAGGGCA
>MU895653.1:0-18758 GCA_036418205.1 Ostertagia ostertagi
CTTTCGGTTAATCCTAGACTCAAAAACCTCATTTGGGTGATTTCGTGGAAGTCCAGCTGGATCCCTAAAAAATTTTCGTGTGAAATTCTTAACAAATGTGACTAGAATTCGCTGCGAATGTCAATAGATGGATTCTTAGATCCCATGACATGCACTCCCTTTTTCGGCTTTTCCAAAGCCCTGTCCCCATCAAGGATCCCACCCATCTCCTGAGCCCCGCCCTCTACGGCCGGGGAATACCGCTACCGCGTTTGGAACGGCGCACTTTGCTCCAGCTCTCTGGCCGCTTCGCTAATGCTCGCGCTGCTCCCTATGCTCATTGCTGCAATTGGCAACCCAGTCGTTATTTCTTCGAGCGCTTGCACTTTGTTAGCACTTCCGCTGCTGTCGTGCTGTCTAATACTAAACCGAGCGCAATTACTGCAAATTTCCTTGCGTACGTGGGACGCCAGCTTTTTTTCGCAAGAATCATGGAGAGCAGTTTCGTTGGTGGCAGTTTGCACACACACATTGTATGACATTTTAATCAATGCTTTATTCCTCTTATTGCGTAGTACCTACATTGTGGCAAAAATGCAATGAGATTAGAAAAATCACATTGATGATTGAAGCATTCGAATGTCGTGAAATTTGTAATTTCCCGGCAGATCTATAGAGGGCGGACATTCAAAATAGGGGCATTTTCTTTCACTTTATTACCGTCCTTGTTCACGGGTGTGTCATTTAAAGGCAAGCGATTACGATAGATCTCAAAGGGGTTTAGAGGGGACGTGGGGGTCTCAATAGTACGCCAATGGCGAAAAAAGCAAAGAAATCCGTCAAAAATAAGCAAAATAGTACCCCTTTGATTGCCCTTTCATTTTCGACCATGGATGAGCGACGGTAAAGAACGACGTTGTTCGGACGTGTTAACCCCGATAGCCGCCATCATGCCAACAAGCATAGTGTTTTGATTGATAAGGCATTACATGGGCAAGTTGGAAGATACAGCCGCTAAAAGGGAAATGATCTTCCAAAATGAAAAGCCAACAGCAAACAGCTCGCCCAAGTCATCATCTGAACAGTGGGCGTAACGCTGCTGGAGGCGGAGTGCTGCGGAGGTCCTGCTCAGCAACCACAGCACCTTTCGCCGTGGAAGCGCCACACATCGCTTCCTTGGCAGCCAAGTAATTGCTCCGTGTGGCGCAGGTTCTCCCCCGATGCGAAAATTCCTTATCGTAATCGCTTCCTTTAAGCTCAGGAAGAGGCAGAAGCATCGGAGAAATGAAATTGGCTGAGGTACCTTGGCAGGGTAAAGATCGCTCGAGATCTCAACGGCCGCGTCGAGAGATTTGTGAACCGCTCAGTCCACACTCTCCGGGTACCCCCCCCCTGCTCCGTAAGGCGCAGGTTCTCCCCCGATGCGAAAACCTCCTTATCGTAATCGCTTCCTTTAAGGCGCATTCCACAGTCATAAGATTATCACTTCATTATATAAACCAAAAGTTTGAACATATGTGGCGGTTTATCGGTCATGCTGTGCTTTGAGTGCTCGTCGTTTTCTGTCCCATCCGGACGAACCGCTAACAAACTGCATGAGTCGAAGGAGTTACTTCACAGGATAAAAACATGCTTCAGCTTGAGGCAAAACCAAGCCCTATGGGAGACGGTCCTATTCGTGACCCTGAGACTGCGACGATGTGGCTCTGGCATCTGAGACGGAGTATAGAAGAGAGCATAGCGACCGGGGAGACGCAGGGAAACGGAGAATCGGAGGGGCAATAGGAGCAAGCTACCAGCGGCTATCTTTATCGCCTTACAAGGGAAGGATACCAAGTCGAAGTGGCCATCCGTAATGAAACCTATACTCAGAGATGTATTTTCGGACGCTGATCTCAAATCCACTCTCCAAATCTGCGAAACGATTCTCTGAAAAAAGTTACGGGGGTTGTTTCAAATGAATGTTCATTACAAGAGGCGCCTTCAATGCAGGCTGCCAGCGGCGTCCTGGCCGAGTGGTAGTGGTGGCGCCTCATGCTGGTGAGACTATGGTTCGGTTCTTGGTGAAGTCCAAATTTTTGCTTTTATCAATTATGCCTGTTTTCAGCCCAAAAGAACCTTTAGTGTGGAAATTAACACAATGTACAAAGCAGTCACTTGTTTGGGGGCTCACTTCAAGCATAAATCGCTTTCTTCACGAAGTTTTCGATCAATTATTCTACAGGTGTCGAGATGTTGCCACGTCACCAGAGATGACGTCATTTCCGGTGAGAACTATGAGTAGCATAAACGGTAGAGATACCACTATCAAATCAATAGTGTCTTACATTGAATATGTTCTGTCCCCAAGTTGTCCTCCTCAAACAAGTGACTGCTTTGTACATTGTGTTAATTTCCACACTAAAGGTTCTTTTGGGCTGAAAACAGGCATAATTGATAAAAGCAAAAATTTGGACTTCACCAAGAACCGAACCATAGTCTCACCAGCATGAGGCGCCACCACTACCACTCGGCCAGGACGCCGCTGGCAGCCCTCCATTGAAGGCGCCTTGTAATGAACATTCATTTGAAACAACCCCGTAACTTTTTTCAGAGAATCGTTTCGCAGATTTGGAGAGTGGATTTGAGATCAGCGTCCGAAAATACATCTCTGAGTATAGGTTTCATTACGGATGGCCACTTCGACTTGGTATCCTTCCCTTGTAGATTGACCCGCTTTTAGGAGAAGTGCGCATTCAGAGCGTCATGGATGGCTCTTTCCAGCTCTTTGGGCGGACTGGGCCGCTGGACTCCTAGCTCGCGAAATGTGCCTTTACGATTACTCGAGATTACTCGAAAAAACGGCGGAAATAAATGCAATATAATTGTAGTGAACGTGTAGGACAATGCAGTTGACGAGTGCCGTCACATTTAGGGCCACCTTAGCTTTATAACTCACAACTGAAGCAAAGAGTGAAAAACGCAAGCAAGAAAAAAAAGGGGAAAGAGAAAAGGAAGCAGGAGAGCCGGGTGATCTTATTCGCTTCCCTTCAATTGAGTTCTAGCCTGGAGAATAGGATGGTAGGAATATCGCCTCGTACAAAAACTTTGTTGTATGCCATTGCATGGGACAGAAGCTAACGATCGCTTCCAGTATCCTGAAGGGATTTCGTTCTCATGCGTGGGTGTTTCAAAGAGACTGATCAATGCCTTGAGAAGTCGTCCACCTTAGCCTCTACATATCTTCGGACTTTACTATTGTGCCAACCCTTGAACCCCTTCTTTCTCCTCACTAGTTTTGGCTCATATAAGGAACGGGGTATCGGTATCATGCAGAAGTCTGCTCATTTAGAATGGTGAGATTTTGATTGAGTTTTCTTTCTTCCCATCCCTTCGGGTACAGTCAGGTGTCTGAGTGCTATCGGGGGGACTGTTCTGACGCCGTGTATTAAGGCAAATCCCGGCATTAGCCCGACTAGTAGGAAGGGTGCCGCGAGAGGGAAATCTTGGGGCCTGTACCTCTATAGATCATGCCAGCTTCATCGCTGAAATCGTTGTGCTATTAGGGCGCTAATCATTACAGGCTTCGACCTTACTGAATGTTAGAGCCTTAATTTTAGTGTTCCCTATGTTCTCTTGCTTTCCACCTTCATTTCATTCCGCTGCCTCAATTCGTAGAAAAGAGCGTTCTTATGCACCAGTTCAACCTCTATTTTGGTCTGTGCAATCAACAAATCCCTTAAAAAAGGGATCTTAATTGTACAGAATAAAAATGGAGCTCAATTCTCTGTCAAGGAATTCACTAGAGCGGCTAGAGCATTTTATGGGGGGGGGGGTCGATCACTACTCACCCCTAACATCACAATTCCTTTGGCCTAACCAACATTCTGCACATACGATTACCGTTTCCCTGCTCTGGGCGATTTTCTTTGTTTACTGCTTGTACTGTGCTCGTAGGACTCGTTAGGGCATTGTTCATCTATGCTGACGACCTTCAACATTGCAATCACGTGTAGCCATCGAAGAGATTTTTTTAGCGGCCGTCAGAGTTTTTTTCGCTTCTCTCCAAGGTCTTTTTCGTGACGTTTTTGCATACGGTACGTGGTGTAAAAACGCCACTTGCGCGCGCGCGTGAAAAGTGAACAACGACAAAATTCACCCCGGCCAGCGCCGTTGCCGCCACCACCATGGCTCGCGAAGATGAACCGCCACACACCTCCACCGCCGTTCCCTCTTCCCCGGTTTCTCCTGCTTGCACTCTTTAGCCTTCGTGTTTGACAATGCAAACATGGTCATGTTGAAGAAGGGACATTCAAACGGTTGCAATGCTGAGAGTTTACAAAGAACGGGTTCACAAGCTACATACTTAAAAGTACTTCTACTCCGGTCGGAGGCCGGAGGGTTGTCTGCTCTACGGTCGGTCGCACCAGATCATCGGCAACCAGTTGAGCGGGTTTTCGTTTGCGGGTAGGAGCGCGGTTTCCAGGGTAGAAACATAATATATGAGGTCTGCTCTCGGTGTGTTAAAATGGCTGGACCCAAGGCGATATTATGTTACCACCATCTGCATTATAAAGTCATTAGACCATACATAGGCGATGCATTTGGCCTGCAAATCGATCAAAAATGAACGACAATTTCTGATGTACTTAATTTTCATCAATTTCTCGACTCGGAGGTGCTTCGTCTATGGTTAGATTAGTGCGAAAAAATTTGGAACTAGTGCAGGTCGATAATGTGTAAGCCACTTCCCTGCATACCGGCTCTATCATGGGGGATGTGCATGGCCGGGGTAAGTAGGCCCGAAAAAGAAGAGGGGCCCATTTTCTACCCTTTCAAGAACTTTTTTTCACGGGTGAAAAAATAAACCACGCCAAAAACGATCAAATGGACTCCCAAGGAAACTTGCCTTGCCCCATCTAACCGAGGCAACATTTCAAAAAATTTTTGCCAAGCCAAACGCTGATACGCTTTTAATTCCCGGTCTATGAGTCGATTTTACCTCTCGTACAAAGCCTTCCAAATCACTTCCTTTTTTGCCTGATCCTAGTTTCTGAGAGGAATGAGCATGAATGTAAATTTGTGGACGCCACCTTTCCCAGGTTTTTCACACTCTTCGGCTGGCTGCCCTGGGATCATGCCAACGTTAACCAGTTCAGGTGGAACACATAGTTTGTGAGTTTACGGTTGACAGCGAAATGTTACCATCGAGTCTCTGGATGTAGTCATGAAGCTCACTTATGGCTACATGGAGTCGGTTAACTAGAAGAAGGCATATTCCACACCATTCCGCGCGTTGGGTGCAGGACCTCCGAGAATTCAGTTTTCCGAGCAAGGGCCTCATAACATTACCTGAGTCATAAGGTAACAGGGTAATGCGTATAGAGCCAGCATCCCTAAGACCTTCCTACCATTGACCCAATTCAGGCTAGGCTAGGGATGCAGCTATTTCAGGCTGAAGCAGTGACGGTAGGCTCCCTTGAAATCGGGCGATGTGATGCGGATGCCCGCTTTTGTAGAAGCCGATGAGGAAGTAGACAAACAATTGACTGCAAAAGCGAAGTAATTTTGCTTTGCCCTCCTTTCTTGCCTTGTGATGAAAGAGATGGCCATGAATAAGCAAAGATTCTTGCGGCTTCGCTCGCTTACAAAACCTTTCAGTGTCAAGTTTTGAAGCATAAAAAACGAACGGACTAAAGGGGGAGGGGGGTATTCATTTGGGTGTGCACTGCATTAGTTATACGAAATAGTGGACGCGAACGTACCATGCAGTTTCATGCTAGTGATGCGGTGTGGACCATCAGTAGAAAATGGGAAATAAACCGCCGAGAACACTGAAAGCAGGAACCCCTTTTCTCGGGTCGTCGATGAGGCTACCATGGAGAAACTTGGGCGTGGAGACAGGTGAGTATAAGGACGAGAGAGACGCAGGACATTGCACGCGTAGCAAAGCCCTGTGGCATAGCGCCACTGAGAGCGGGTGTTCTAAATCAAAATCTAAGTGCCGCCGCATGCGCTTTCCAGAAGGCGCCATTGCCTATGCAGTTGTGGTGCAACTACATTATATAAAGCCAGACGATCGTGAAATATGCTTTTAAGTCCAAGAATCATACCAATAATTCTCGGTCAATCTGTGGGGTCCTGAACTCTGAAAACACAATTTTTGCTTATTTATGGTCAATTCAATGACGACAACTTAAATTTGTTTAATTTCAAATACCCAAACGGAATGCGCTTTCTTGGAGCTATTCTTTGAGCTCCTCTAAGAAAGTATTTGCTGCGGCAACGTCTTAACTGACTTAAGCACTATATGGGTCTGTGGCGCTCGGAGGGGAAAGGGTAGCAATGGAGAATCAATTCGGAACGTTTCCATGTGCAGGGTGTTTTTCTGCTTTCGAGAAATGATCGCTGATCAGCGTGGGGTAATCTCTGCTTTTTTTGCGGCTTCTTTCTAACGCGAAACCGTCAATCAAGAGGTTTATCGCTGTTTTTCATGTGTTCAAGTGCAGCTGTCCGAAAAGACTAGAGAGCGAATTTTTTCAATCGATAACAACTTTTTATGGCCGTTTTTCATAGCTTATGGACAAACACGCTCGCAAGACCCCTTGAAAAAAGTGGTTTCTGATTGCTGCTTCATAAAAAATGCGAGGGTGCGTGTTCTAGCTAACTCCAATCAGCGTTTTGCCCTTGAAGTGACTCTGGTGCTAATAGCAACAGCTATCAATTAATTTAAAGGCCCTCAATTGCATTGAAGGGAGTTCATCCTCTGCAGAGGCAGGAATTTGGTGCCGCTTGTCATCGCCCCATCTTTGCAGAGAAGCCGTACTATCAAGCAATCCTGTGAAGCTGTCTTGAAATACGTACCACCTGTTGAAATGAATTTTGCTATGATATGAATTCCCAAGCCAGTCAATCTAAATAAGGATTCTCTCGTAGATTTCTATCGGTTTTATTTCTCCAATTTGTCAACTAAGGCGCTTGCTAAATCTAGCTTTTTTGGGAGGAATTTTTGGAAATAATACAAAAGTGGCCATTTTAGAAACGTTAAGGTCCCTTCTTAGTTTTGGAGGCGGACCCATAGCAAAATGAGTTCTCACCTCAGTAGAAAACGTTTAGGACATTTCTAATCGGACTTGTATCCTCTAGGTGTGATGCATAAAAGTAATAAAAACGATGAAGCGCTGTGCGTTGATTAAGACGTTTAGGGATGGGTCAAGCATTCTAAATACATTTACTCAGAATGGTGGTGGTGGCACTTCTATGCAAAGGCTCGCGCCAGCCGATGCACAACTCATTTGTCTTTATCCCTGCAGACAATCTGCAACCAGTTGTTCAATCCTGGACGAATTCATTTGCCTATTCTGGCTAAACTCGATCCGAAATTCGACCTCCGCGTCATCGGCGAAGGAAGCGGCGGCCACTTCCCTCTGCTATACTTCCACAACGAATCGCAAAAACATAATAGCTAAATACTGTCGAAACTAACCAGGGAAGTCTTTCAGGACATTGAGCGCCTTTGCAAAACGCTTTTCTGTATATAGGGAACATAGAAATGAGATTCATTTTTTTCTGAGCGGCACTGGGAATGCCAAAAACATGTGGGAACCAGGGTTCCTGGTTCGGTCCCAGCTGAGGACTAATTTTTGCATTCATTCTGATTTCACTTTTGGACTATATGTATGTGTCTAAATTTATTCAGTGAATGAATGTTCCAAATGAAACTATTCAACGCTAGAAAGAAGTTTATCAACAATGTAAAAGTTCCACTTTCTAGGAAAAATTTTTGCACTCCGAGCGGCCGCTCGAGGAAAAATATCATCAAGTTGTAATGCCGTCTGCGGCACGTTGCCCTACTATTAAAGAAGTAAACGAACTCAAAAAAACGCTTCGCACCGTGGACTTCCCTGGTAAGAGTAATGGGACTGTATCCGGCACAAACAGTAGCACCAATACATCAGTCAACTCCTGTTTGAGCCGATTGTTCTTTGACAGCCGAAGGCAGTGAAACGTTTCGGTAATGCTACACTACTTGCTTAGGATTAATATACAGGGGGGGGGGCAATAAGAAAAAAGACATTTTGCCTATGTCGCACCTCAGCGTTTTTTTTTCGTCGCAGAGATTGTCGTCGGTGACGGAATTTCTTCAGCAAATATCCTCAAATGCCCTCTATTAGTAGACGCAAGCCCTCCTTCACTGCCTTCACCGTCTTCAGAATATGACGTCATCTGCCATCGTGGTTGAGCTCACGGGGACCTACAGTAAATGCTCCAGCCCGAAGCTCTTACTTAATTTTTTCAATCGATTCATCGTTGTATAGTTTCCTAGAACATTGGCTGATGAATATAACAAAACCCCCTTGGAACCTTTTCAGAAAACGTCGTAATGGTATGGGGTCCCGTCCACGACCCCATTGAGCACGACCAGTACACCATGTTTTCAGTGCTAATTTTTCCGATTTCGTCCACCTTGAAGGGCAATATGAAGTTTATTTTATAAATGGAATGTGCTCTTTCATTTTAACTTGAGACCATTCGGTTCGAATTTAGCAGAGTGTGATTAAATCGGTTTGAATGTGGAGACAGAATGTCTTTTTTATTGCCCCCCCCGTAGATTTTTGAATATTGCTACATCACTGTGACGTTTTCTCGCTAGTTTCATTTGCTACAGATTGACCTTACCCGATTTTCAGTTCACGCAACTCTCACATCTGCAGCAGCACATTCGTACACACACCGGTGAGAAACCGTACAAATGCAAGTATACTGGTTGTGAAAAGGCGTTCTCGCAACTCAGCAATTTACAATCGCACTCACGATGTCATCAGACGGACAAGCCTTTCAAGTGCAATAGGTGAGTGCAATATTACTGTACTTCTTTAGTTAACAATCCACAGTAGCAAAGTGCAAAAGATCACGGATAAGGTTCCCGCACCGATTGGGATGCGCCACGCATTCTGCTTTCATTTGGTGGTCATTTTGGATGTCACTTCTCCTATCCAATGATTTTGGGGAGCACCCAATGTAGAAGTTAGTGTTTTATATTCTCAAACAAGCCCGATACCAATTTCTGGACCCTAGAGGGATCGAAGTCTTGGGTGGCTCGGATAGCGTAACCATCCAAGAGTACATGTGTCTGAGCTGCGCCACATGCCGATTCACCAATTCCGTCACTCAGATTACGAAATGCTCATTCACTCGTTTGGGGGCATGAAGTTGCAAAGGGGGCTGTTAGCGAAGGAAAATGGAACAGAAAAACACTGAAAGGTACCCTTTCGGGCGACGGGTAAACCTATGGCTACTCCCCACTTACTACGCTTCCGAATCGAAATTCAGATTTCCCGTTCAGAGCAGCTTTTATCCCTATGGATCGCCTAATTGGTACAAGGCGTGTGTGCAAGGGCCTGAACATTAACTTTATCTGCAAATTCCCATTAAGGCCCAAATCGGCTCAAATACCATTACTTTGAACGGAATTAGGCGCTATCGCAAGACACGGCGCATTGTTGTGGCAGTGCATTCAAGACCACATGAAACATCTTCATTTTATTGAAAAGAGGACAGTGTGTAGGTGGGGAAAGACGGAATCCAGGGTGCGCGTGAGCAATTTTCATTTTCTCCAAAAATCCTTTCCCTCCTAGCGGGTGGTTATTAAAGGGTGCTCCGTCTCCCTGTGAGAGCGCTTTGAATTACAATGATGCTTACCCTAAAGCAATACGTCTCTAATTTCTTCGACCTTACAGCATTAACTATATGTATAGAATGCTTCAATTGCCCTTTATTTTTTGTTCCCGAACTCGGCTACGAAACCTTGACTGGGGCTGACCAGATGGTAACTGTCTTCTTATACAGTGACATTTGGTGAAACATGGTGTGGCCACGAGCGCTCAAAAGAAATGACGCTGCATTCGATGCCACGGTCAAATCTTCAACTTAGTGTTTGCTAATCCCTTTCAGTGTGTAAAGTGGTGAAGGGAAACTGCACAGTGGAACGAAGGGGTGTGCCGAAGGCCAGAAGAGTCGAGCTATACAATTTTGTATTTTCAGTTGCTACAAGTGTTTCTCGGACGAGCAAAGCCTACTGGAACATATACCAAAGCATAAGGAGTCGAAACACTTAAAGGTTTGTGGGTTCTTGTTCGGGCAATCTGCCCGATCTGCTGATCTTAAACTAAACGCTCTTATCTCGTGTTCAGGTGCACATCTGTCCTTTCTGCGGAAAGTCGTACACACAGGCCACCTACTTGCAAAAGCACATGACAAAACATGCTGATCGAACGCGAGCGAACCCATTAGGAGGGTAAGTAAAAAGTGATCATCATCAACTTTCGAGTTCCTATGGTAGCTACTCCATTATCGCCTCCTTAGGGCACAATCAGTTTTTCCCCTGCGCTTATTCAAAACCAAAGCTAATGGCGCCTTTTTATGAATACTTTTCATAATTTGCATACTGCCACAGATAGCGATCAGGACTGTAAGGTGGTGTCATCAAAGAACGAGAACTGGCAGAGAAATGCTCAGATCCTCCTCAAGCTCATGCCTTCCGGCACGACTTCCTTCAGGCCCTTTGATCCAGCTCTGGTTTCTGTTATAGATTCAATCGTTTCTGGCCAACATAGATCCATGCACACAGCCACAGCCAGGACAAAAGTGCCCCTGTATGGTTACTGTGAGTTGGGTCATGGATAGCGCCCCATCTACTAGTGCACGCTACCACTATGGCGTTTTTCTTCCCTTCTTCGAAACCCTTCCACTTATTCCACCTCTTCCGACCGTTAAACTTACGCGGGGGTAGGACCAGCCATGGCAAGTGGCCGATTTTTAATAACTTGACACTCCCTCTCCTCTCCCCTATTCCTTCCCCCCACTCCTCCCAATCCCACCTCCAATGGTTTATGATGTGACAAAGTCGTTGTCAATCGTTTAACCTGCTCTCAAGTAGCACCTTCTCTCGCAACACCTAAAAATTCCAAAACTTCAAAAATGCGGACCTGTCGAGCGAGGAGGGTGAATGAAATGAGCATGCTTTTACACAGTTGAAGCTGGAAATCGTGCTAAATATTCAGAAGTTCTCGAAATTTCGTCGAAAATTTTCCCTATATGCAAAAATTTCTCTCCCAGAAATACGATCCTGCTTAGTCAAATACGGCCCCTCTCTCCAGCCCGGCCGAACCCTCTCGAAGTTTGAAGTTTGCCATACCTAAGCCAAGTCTATGTGCCCCATATGCCATCACGCTTAACTCTTTTCTTCTATTCTAGTTTGCCAGTCGAAAGCACAGTACCCAGTCAAGAGAGGCCTATCAAACCCTCTGAAAATTCAATACTTGTTCTTCCACAGCACTGAAAATTGTAGATTTTCAACCGGCACCTCGCCTAGCTACGATGCGTCAAAACCTGTATTTTAATTTTGAATTTCAGTGGGTGTTGGAAACTTTTTCCTCAGCTTGAAACTTCCAGTCAGTGACTTGTCCTTGAGTCATTTTTCACTTCTTACCGATGTAAGATTGGCTAGAAAACCTCAGAGGGTTCAACGAGCATTTTTTGAGTCTTTCGACGTTCAAAGAGTATTTTTTGAGTGATGCACTCTTCTGCATTATTGAAACAGTGAAACGAGGCAAAAAGAAGTCAGCGGGGCGACGGCGCTAAACAGACATTTCCAACGTCAGTCGATCGATTGGTGTCTGCCCCGGCCCGAAGTGCACCATGTAAAATTGCTAGCATGACGAGGGACAGTTTACCCCACCACCATGAAACACAAGTGCTATTTTTGATGAAGAACCATAACCCTGAGATTTTTGGCTAAGCCAAATGTTCGTCTTTTGTTGACTTCGTCAGCAAGGAGATGGGCTTCTCTAGCACCAAGTCTGAATGGTACTCCTTTCCACCGTGCGGCCCCCCAGGATCGGATTCCAGGCGCGCCAACTAACTACATAAAACTTTCTTTCTGTCACACTCTGTTACGGAAATTCGGAAAAAAAAGACAAAGGAACTTATGTGAAGCTATCACCTAAATCATCGTCTTGTGCTTATACAACAGAATGATAGAAAGGACTTTTTGGTATTGATTTTTTGAAATGCGCCATGAGACTGACTCCCATTAGAAATCGATAGTTGCACCGAGTTCGAGTTTGACCCATGAAATGCTGCGCTGGCTTAGTTGACGTACAAGCCTCTGTTTTCATTTCTCAGCCTCAAATAATACGGCCATCTCGTAAGTACAGAGCTCGATTCGGCCTCAAGGTCTGAATTCTCTCGTTCGGGGTCACTGCCATTCATCCAGATGACAAAACCGCCAGTTCCACTGATCCATCATAGCCCCTCCCTTAATATGGCTTCTTTTACAGAAGTGCTTGGCAAAGCTCATCTCACTTTACGTACAACATCGGCCACTGTTTGTTGGGATTTTTCCAACGAGAGGTCGTATTTTTAATTTTGGATTAGGGTCGTAGCGATTCTGGCGATAGTGTGGTTAGTGGGCAACGTTGTGCAGACTGGGCCGAAGACAAAAGGTGCAACTTCGGGGAAAATAAAGGTGCTACCACAACCTTTTTTCTCTTCCCACTCAAGGCTTATTACTTGGAGGGGGAGGGGGCAGCAGGAGAGGGTGTATTGGGTGTGTGGGCTCAGTGCACATGATCTCCCTTCGAGTATGCCGACGCATTGGTTTCTGAAGGGGGTGGGGGGAGGAGGGTTGGGGTCGTTGTGTGAATCAAGTGTGCTGGAATGGAATACGTTGTGTGAAGTTGTAAATTCAAGGAGCTGTTTATACAACCCCCTCACTTCACCAAGTGTGTCAAGTGGTGACAGTTACAGAAACCGTCGACACCATCGACGGTTGGAAGGAGTTATTACTGAAGAGCAGGGAATGAAGCGTTATAGGTTATTATGAGTCTTCAAACGCGTCATAGTAGACTTAGCCTACATATGCTATCTGAAATATTCACAGATGCAAATTTGCACAGGATTTTTAATTATCAAAAGAACGAATACAACTGCTCAACAGGCTAGCTTAGGAACCCTCATTCCTCTATCTGCATTGAAGGGTTCGCTAATCGGTTGATAGCGCTCAAACGTTCCCCTCTAGTCTATCGACTAATCTTTTTCGTAGTTTGATCTTAACCTTGGTTTTAAATAATTCGTAACCTTGAATCGAGCTGCTGTCTTACTTATAGAACACTTGCAGTTACTGGGATTCCATGAAAAAGTTTGCAGGTGGATACAGGAGTTCCTGTCGTTTAGAACATTTCAAGTGCGCATAAACTCTGCTTACTCCGAGGTCTTCAGTTGTCAGAGTGGTGTCCCACACAAGGTGGTGTGCTGTCACCAATACTCTTTAATATTTATTGTGCAGATTTGGTGTACTGCTGCAAGGCAATTCAATGTCGCTTGCAAACAATACGCTGACGATCTGAAATTCTACAAAGTCATAAATACTTCCCAAGATATTCTCGATTTACAGGCTGCGATTAACGGGCTAGTCATTGGTCTGCAGAGTGGCAACTTCCCCTCTCCCTCACAAGACGCTTATATGCGTGTAGGTCCCTCTTCTGGTGGTGCCTCCTACTTCATCCAAGGCATGGAACTTAAAAAGGTTAGAGAGGTTAAGGACCTAGGCTTTCACTACAATGACAAACTTGATTTCTCGCCCCACTGTAGCCACATTCATCGTATTGCATTATACCGACCTACCAGATTTTATAGGCGCTTTTCCACAAAAAACACAAGTGTGTTCTTGTTCGTGTATATAAATCCTATGTACGTCCCCTAGTAGAGAGCGGAACTGTCGTCTTTTGCCCTAGCGAGGAAAAGGTGATTGTGTTAAAGGCACGCTCCGCGATAGGCGGGCTCGGATGTTCCATCCAGGGGGTAGTAGGCAGGTAGACAAGTGTTGATGTCGCACCCCTTTTGCCGCTTGAAAGTGCGCGACAAAGGCGCAAGGAGCTCGTCCAACCCGCAACTCACACCTTCGTCCGCAAGCCCCACCCTTCGCTGTCGGTTGCCACGTGGCGCTGCTTGAAAAGCGCGGGCGCATTTGAGGCAGTGGTCCCAGCGCGATCCAATGTTATTGACACTGGAGCAAGTAGAGTTAGGTTCGTGAAACTCGTCCAATTCGCCTCTTCTCTATCCCAAGGTGGAATGTGGCTGGAAATAGGGGAGGCCTACGGGGCGTAATCGGTGGTTTCGTTTGCTTTCCTCTCTTTGACAGACCACATCCCACCTATAGCTTTCATAACTGAACGCTTTTCCAACACACATTTTATCTGATCTGCGGGGGTGACATTGTGTTAATAGAAAGGATTCAAAACAATTTTACCAGGAAAATTCTGATCCGTCGTGGTGGTTTTTTGTATTCCAGAATCCCAAGGCAGTCTTTAAGGGAACAAATATCTTGATCTTCCTTCTCTCCAGTCTAGGCGCAAGCTCTTTGACCTGTGCATGTTACACAACTTGCTGATAGGCAAATCCGCGGTTAATTTTTCGGATTTCGCGAGCATACTTCCTTTCATAACTTAGGGATGGGTCAGATCTCAAACTATCGTTTTCTAGGCCCAAAAACAAGCACTAGACGTAAATTTTTTCACGATAAGGGCTGGTCTTGCATACTTGCAAGCCAGCAAGGCTACTACCATCCACGGCTCTGTGGGCTCCTTCAAACGGGCAGTAGGTAAAAGTATCCTACAAGCATAGTTGTCACTTATCTATTCTTGAGAAGTGTAGCATGTTGTGTCATATCTGTTTTGTTGGCACTTGTTATGGTTATTACATTTCTTTTTCTCACGCTATCCCACATGGCGTATATAATAAATAAATAAAACACATCTAGAACGCAGGTTTCTCTTCTTGATTGTGCCACACTCTCAATTCTCGCCAATAATTTTAGAAGCGTTTGAAAGCATTTCCGGCTACGGAATGTCATATCGAGGTGCAGAACTGTATTTCTATTCTCAGTGTAAAGCTTATAGCGTTGAGATGCTAGAAATTTTACCTGCCCATTACCTTTTCAATATCTGAACCTAAGCAGAGCCAATTTTTTCACGCTGGGCTCATCCTATATTACCATTTCCAATGTTTTCTCTGATGGCGTCTCCACATTCTCTGAAACATCCCTTCGAATGTGGCTAAGTTTCACGAAACAAGCTTCACAGCTTTCGCACCATTGGTGGATGATGCCTCTAGCCGTTGTGCAGCTCTTATTGTTAGCAGTCGCTGTTGGGAAGCAACGATTTCCGGAGAAACTAAGCGTAGGTGTGAGGTTCAAGGACAGAACTAGAAGGCAAGTAAAGGGATGAAGTATAGAGCGTTTGGCTTTTCCGGGGTACACTATCTTTTATTATGTTCACAATAATATTAGGTTGGAAAGAAAGTCCTGCAACACTTTTTCAAATTTTTGATTTTAATTTTATCTTTTTTGTTTACAACTCCTGACCGGTCTTATATCTACCATGAGTGTCCACCACTTGTCTTCAACGCTCAGAAAATTTCTTGATGCTCCTTTGCCAAAACCCAGCGGAGTGCGGGTCGAGAAAGGAGGCGACCTCACTTTCGAGTTGGAGTTGATCGTCTAATTATTTCGTCATCAAGATGATGATTTAAGGTCCAGGATAGGTGGCAGTCATTTATAGCTCGACCAGGGGAATACGCTAAGAGAGGTAAGAAATCTTGCCGCAACTCCAGAATTTCTTACCGGGCTCATTTCGGATCATGGTGATTCGCAATGTCATGAAAGAAATGAATATTGTCGCGGTACGAGGGCTCTTGACGAGCTGCCTCGGCCAGCTTCTGGAGTTCCGCAGCCTAGACCTCTACCTACACAATGGTGCCCATAACGAAGAATTGTAGTGGAGCTTCCGTAAGAGCCCTACCTGTAATGGAGTGTGGGACGCTGCTGGCTTCTTATAAAAATATCAAAAGATCGAAGCGCTGGTAAAGGTGAAACACGCTGTAGCGGTGAACGGCATGCCTATTGAAGCTATTGCAGGGGTGTCAGAGTGACTCGGAGTACGGATTTACGAGTTTTTTTGAATTTTCTTGGATAACTACTGACTGCAGCACTTATATCCACCTCGTGGATTGAAGCCTTGAGAATGCTCTACCATTTGTTAGTCATAAATGTTACCTATGAATTTTTCAGAAAAAAAGAAAATTTTGAAAGAGTGTTGCAGAACTTTCTTTCCAATAACTTCGTATAATGTCGTAATAGTACTTAGATAATCAAAATCAAACCTTGGATACCTTTACATCAGAAACATGAAAAATTGAAGAAAAATGGAAAGAGTTCACCTTTCAAAAGCGTGCATTCAGTTTCCGACCGGATTTTCCTGTCGATCAGCTTGACCTGAATTCATCATGGAATGGCCTGCAGATGCCGGACAACTCCCACACGCAGCAATTCGACATAAGTGAGTCTTTCAGCATTTCATATCTTCCCTTTGTATGATTTCTTACGTACGCCGAAAACATGCTCCTTAAAAGGTCAGCGATTTATTTGATAAAGGAGCGGGGGAGCGCATCGGGAAGCATATGCACCACACGAATCAGTTACTTGGCTGCCAGGGAAGCGAGGTGTAGCGCTTTCACGACGGAAGGTGCGCTGGTTGCTGAGCAGGACTTCGAAAGCACTCCGCCCCCAAAAGCGATCCGCCCACTAGTTTAGTTGGTGTGATTTGGACGAGCTGCGTTGCCAGCAGCGGCACAACTGGCAACTCGATTGGAGCGTGGTTTGGCATGGTGCCACCAAACGCGTTGCGATGAACTCGTTCATACGTCCGCTTTCTGAGCTGTTACCTGTTCATGAGTGAAAACCAACGGCCAAAAAGAGGGGTCCGTTTTGCGTTTTCTTGACGGATTTCTCCGCTTTTTTCGCCACTGGCGTACCACTGAGCACCACCACGTCTCCTTCTAAAAACCTCCTCTAACATTATCGTGATCTGCAACTGGCCTTGGATTCAGGTAGGTCTAATTTTCAGAAACTGTTAAATAAACATGGACGTGGGGAGCAGATGTCAGATAAAAAACTCGAGGTAAAATCATATGGTAAGGATAAACTGTGTGCAATGTTTAGCACGATAACTTAGTGAAAACTCTAGCTCTCAGCTATCTTAGCTCTGCTTTTTGCTTTTGGGAGTCCTGGGTTCTGCCATAAAAGAACTGGGTGCGTAATGCTCAAGCTCGATCTCCTTGATGGATGCAGCATAGCCTTTACCATGAGTCGTCAGTGAAATGTAGGATGTGGGATTAGATAACCGCCCATACGAGGGAGGGTGGGAGTTCCGACAAGGGTCGAAGGATACGCTATACGTGAATCGACAAGATGTTCAGTGCTTGGCTAGTCACTATCCCCCGCCCCTATTTCCTTCCAGCTGCACAACAGTCAAAGCATTGGGTTTCATATACATATAAATACATGAGCACTAATTAGATTAGCATGTATTGTGGATCTAAAGTTGATATTGAGTGCGATTTCCTAGAAAAACAGATTGCCGAGGAGATGAATTATGATTTCTTGCCAGTCCACAGCCTAGAACAATTTTTGGTTCATTAGAGATTGATTGGAAAAACGCGAAATTTAGAAGTCAGCTTGAGCATAAACGTCTCCTATTTTCCATATTAAGCAGCGAACACTTGGTGCTATAATATGGTGAATTTATGCCACGTTTCTGGAGCATTCCTTGAATTTGAAAATCGGCTCAAATTCTGAGGACCACGATAAGGTAGATGGGCGAAGAAAATTAAACGTGACTAGTCGAAAGGCAGGCGGATCCACTAAGGGTGAGGAACGATGCGCGTTTCGCAACGAAGAGTATGACCCTGGCGGCCTAGCTGGGCCATTCGGCACTGTTCACGCCATGGCACGCCCACCCTCTCGCCGTCTGATTATCTGTTAGCAGAGAGAATGTTTGCGCTGAAGAGGACGGCACCATTGATATTCTCAGCAATGCGGAGTCAGCAAGCAAAGAAGGGATCCTTTTTTATGGTGTTTCTTCACTCCTACACCAGTGACCACCACTATCTTAGTTGCTAATAGGGTGTTCCCATCGTAAACTCCACCTTTAAGAGGGGGTAGCGTGCCTGCCATAAAATGGCTAAGTGCCTGAACAGTTGTAGTTTGTGGTGTGTTTCGTGACGAAAGACGTGCTCGAAACTGCTTAACAAAGTCGTAAACATTTTCCAGTGTTGATGACTCAGGCGAGTAGGCAAATATGCGAGTTACCTAAAACGCCTACAGTCAGAGAAATTTTGAGGCAAATCGATGTGCATGTAATCCTTTTCGCCCGATTGCCTGTTCGATTATCGACGCTTACTCAGTTCTTTGCGCCTAATCGCCCATCCACACGAGTCGCAAGCACTGAATACATTTAACCCTTTGACGACCGCCGTTATGAATGCGTCACTTCACTTCTTTCTAAATTTTTTCATCAATAATCATTAACTCTCCAACAATTTCACTATTAGTAATTAGCGCATTATTCCGCGAATTCGATAATGTATTTGTGTAGTTTTGAAACAAAAAATGCCAAAATAAACCCCTAAAAACGTGTCGCCACCGAGCGAAAGTGTGGCCCACCGGCGGGCCACACGGTCGTCAAAGGGTTAAACCACTACATTTTCCGCGCCACTGTTCTGTCTATCTCCCTCAAGTGACCGCTGCACCGCTGGCCTCTGTCAGAAACAGCGCACGTCGTGAACGCTCTTGATGCTAGCTCTCTGCTTCACAATTCTTCACTAGTGCTTGCTACGACCAAAATGAGGATCTCTTGACATGAGTTTGAGACCATTAATCAAAATTACCGTATTGACTGCTT
>MU895654.1:0-12539 GCA_036418205.1 Ostertagia ostertagi
AAATCAAAATTATTGGGTGGTCTTTTCAGAAAGTGATATCGGCTTTTATTTATTTATTTATGCGCGCTGAGCTGCCCAAATGACGCTCTCTTACATGCAGGTGGAAATGGCGTACACGAGAAAAACACTGAACAAATACCAAATAAACAAACAAACAAGAAGATCAAAGTCAAATATTTATCACCGCCATCATAATAGGAAAAAAGTTCAGTGTTCTAAGAAGTGACGTAGTTGAGATACGAAATCCTTAGAGGTCAGAGAAGCCCCCCCCCCCCGAAGCCTTCTAATACGACAACGTTTACGATTGGTTTCCCATAGCTTCTCGTTCTTTTGATTCAAATGAAGCCACACATAACTCCTTTGCTCCGTACAATCTTTGTGATTCCAATTCTAACAAAATACATATTAGTCCACTGGTCAACATTAGCTTAATTCTATCCCTCTCCCCTCGCGTTCAATATTTTAGCAACCCTTCTTCACCAATTTGGTTGGTGGTTCCCTCTGTTCGGATGGCATTCAAAGGGCTGATAAAATAATTGAGGCGAGGAGAAAGAGGTAGAAAAAAGCGGCTGAATTTATGTTAGGCACTTGGAAAAATGAAGGATCAGGCTTCTATTCCTAATAAGTTCTTTTTTCTTGGGCGGGGGGGGGAGGGGGAGAGGGGGTAGGTGTACATTCCATATAACAGTTCCGGTGAACCATATGCAGTAGTGGCATTTGATGTACTATGACTCGTACATAAAATGGCTTGCGAGAGCCAGTCAATGTGCGGTAATTTTACCCTCTTACACAGGGTCAGCGGTCGTTTTGCACTTTTTTGAAATTTTGAAGAACCCCCTTTGGAATGATCTCGATGCCACCTCCACCACCACCAACAGCCTCAGGAGGCTCGCCTCATACGACCCTCCGCCCCCCACCCTGACCACATATTCTCAATCATGGCCGCTTCTATAGTATTTGATTCTGAGACCAGTTGACACATTTCAATCCCACCTACTTGTTTTGACTGATCTATCCCGGAGCGATGGTAGGCCTGATGAGGCAGGTCTAATTTTGACGTTGAGCCGGATCCATACCTAAAAAGCCGAAGTAAGAAGTGCGCTTCTCGCGCATCGGCACCACTTCTGCCCGCGTGGCAACTATTTTTATTTATTTATTTCCTTGCCTTCACCGTCAGTGTTTTGCAACCACAGACTGCCTGCATATGGAATTGCGACGATATTTAGCGGTAAGGGGAATAGAAGGCAGTCAGTCAACCAGTAGTAGTAGCGAGCTTCAACAAAGTATGGAAAAGCTAAGCCATAGAGCACCGTAATGTCGTTCAGCCGTCGGCGCTAGAAGTAAACACAGGCTTTTCCAAATCGATGCGAAAGTTGACCTTGAAGTATCATGACTGTTATCTTTGACACGCTGAGCGAAATTGAAGGATTTTGGTACCTGGCGGAATATTACTAAAGCAGCAATTTTTAACAACTTACTCGAACATGATGATCTCTACTAAATAATTATCAAAGCGCACACTCTCCTTGAAAAGTTGTCCCATAATAATAACCGGTGAACGTTTTTGACGGGCCCCAAATGCCTAACGGACGCATCGTGAAGTCGAATCAACAAAGAGACCACGTGGTCGGAAGTAAGTCGGCTGGCGTTACGTGACAGTGGTAATTTTGGCTCGGGAAGATTCGATGTCATGCAGAAGAGCATTTATCGCTGATGATCGCCGACTAGAACTAATGCTTATTGTTCTTCGTCTCGGCCGCCATAACAAGAGTGCGATGGTGGAATTTGAAAGAAGAAGGACCACCACACTCGAATCGACATCGATTGTTGTGTGAGTGTTGAGAGCAAAAGAACCAAAGCTAGTGAAGATCCATTCCGGGCTAAACGACATGTTCAAATGGGGTGAACGAAAATAGTAGCATAGTGCAGCAAGATGAGCAAAATTGCTCTTAGCAGAGGAATGCGCATGCACCATCTGAACACAAGCACTTCTCACAACAAAAGCTGCTCCAGAAAACCTTCGACATTTGAGGAGTTAAAGGCAATCTCCAGCTTAGGAACTGGTATGATGCTTGCACACGAATACGGACGTATATGTGTGGTACGAAATGGGTCACCAACAAAAAGAAAAGAAAAAAGATCCGTTGAAAGCGCTCGAGGTTAAGGCAGGGTGAATAACGGTCGAGGAAATCCTCGACAGGGGGTCGTATTTGCTCCGATGAGAGTTGGGAGGGGGTCGTAATCAAAAGGTTCATCAACGGACACAACGGTGCTGCTGCCACTTATTTGCTGTCATCATTAGTTTCACAAGTGTTGTAGTTAGCCTAATGCAAATAATATCTTACAACTGTCTGGAATTAAAATTTAAATGGAAAGTGGTTGTTGGTTTGGTTCGTAGTGATCAGTATGGCATAGGAAGGCAACGCGTCCTGCAAAAGAATCGTAGGGAAAGGGCAGCGAGTATCTACTCTAGAATGATGCACATGCTTCGAGAACTTAGTTGAGGAACAGCATCTTGGTAGAAAGTTCAAAACAGGCAGATTCGCAGCCTTCTTGGCATCATCAGATCCTGCAACCGCAAGCTGTCATTCATCAGAACGGGTTGGAAAGGAAGCGATTTGAATAAAGGAATGATCAGACATCACTATGACCACAAAAGTTATCTAATTAGTTAATACTGGAAATATCTTTTGGTGTGATTAAGCAAGTCGTCACTAGGACAAAACACCTTCCCAATGACTCCGAGTGGGGTCACTGCATGGCGCATACAAGAACGGAATGGATCCGCGCCAAGTGCATCATTTTCAATTTACTCCATCGAACTGACGTGTACAGAAGCATTTTGAAGGTGTTCAAAGAAGTTCCTACTACGGCGAGGGAGTAATAGAGTTTTCGAGTGGCTTCAAAATTTCCTTGACATTTCCTCGACGCAGATTTCTCGCGAACTAGAAAGCGTTCGAAACAACTGAGAGCACCTATCAGAAAGCGTAAATCTTCTACTTTACAACGCTTTCCTCCGATTTTCAAAGCATTGCCAATGAAGACAGCTACTGTCTTCCAAAGAGTGGGAACTCGCATGTAAATTTCAATTTCCTCGACAATTTCTCGACGTCTCCCACTCTCGAGAATAGGCGTGCTTAGAAAAACGCTCAGCACAATTTAGAAACTAGAAGTCTTGTGCATTCAAAAGCTGCCTTCACTTTCTGAAATGGTTATCAATGAAGAAAGTTATAGTCCTTTGAATAGGGGGTACATTTGACGATTTTTCCAACTAGCGCGCTCTAGGCACACGCGCGGGTAGTTAGCGCCGCTATACTGGAGCGCGAGACTGTTCAACTGTGTAGGGGCAGTACCTCCTTCAATGTTCTACTTTCCGGCCAATGTGGCAAAGGTTAAATGTCTTTAAAGGAAAGAAGGAGAACCTAATCTGAGCAGAATTGAATCTAGCATTTGGATCAAGCCGCATTTGCGTGGCAGCGGCGTCCCTCTCGCACATCTGAAACTAGCATTTTTTGATATGAAACCGGATGTGCAGAGGACAAAAAGGGGTCGTATCAGAGTCCATGTTTTGGAGGGGGGTCGTAAAGAGGCGGTTATTTCCTCGACACGATTTTCACCCTGCAAGAATTTGCTTGTCTCTTTTTTGCGAAGTCGAGCCTGATCCGAGCGAGATCGAGAGGAGAAAAAGAGCGAGAAAGCACATTGTACGAGAAGGTGCAGACATTGCGCATGCTGCGAGCTGACAGCAAAAATAACAGCGGTTGGTTGCATCGTTCTGTGCAAGGCCTATAAGCGCCCTTGTCGCGCACTTTTGATTTCCAACAGTGAAACGATTCTTGCGCCCGGGAACCCTGTTAATTCACTCTTGCGCCCGGGAACCCTGTTAATTCACTCACGGAGAGCATTGCCCTGATCTTACCATAAGCCTTACCCTCTACCCTTAACCTGTGCTTTTGACCTCATACCGGGCCGTGCCACGGTAACTGTCAAAGAATTTCCCGCCACAACATTCCCGACTCAGGGGTCTGTCACTTTGTATGGAAGGTCCTTGATCAGCAGAACGTCAAAACGATGGTTTCTGTGTAGCACTGGGCGCATCGTATTGATGTGTAGTCAACAATGAAACTGATGATGGATGGAAAAAAGTTCGGCGCTGGGGATTGTATCTTGATTTTCCTATGAAGATGTCAGTGTCAGTGTCATGACCTGACAGACAAGAAGCCCAAACAAACTTGTGAAAACAAAATTGTTGGCCGACATGTGCATGAAAACTTTCATTTGCAGCTCCATAACACAACGCCTTTGCTGAGAAAAATGAGAAGTTGACAATTTTTAGAAAATATGCTCCATCCCTAATCCATTCGGGAACCTTCCTATATACAGGGAGGGCCAAAAGAGTCACAAATGAAATATTTCATAGATTTATCCCATAAGCAGAAGCAGCTCTCCTTCACTGCCCTCACCGTCTCAGAATATGACGTCATCTGCCATCACCGTCGAGCTCAAGGAGGCCTACCGTAATCGCTCCAGCCTGAAGCTGCTACATAATTTCTTCAATCGGTTAACTGGTGATGACTTTTTAAAGACTGTAGCTCTGCCTATGCAAGACCTTCGACGCCTTACCAAAATTCTCAATGTCACTACCCGTCAAGGACCCTGACTTACGAATGGCACAGGCTCCCGTGACAAATCCTTCTGAAAACTTCGTGAAAGCCGTGTGACTTTTATGACAGACAGTCGCTTAACCTTTACGTGGAGCATTGCCCTGATGCAGCGCATTTAAATGATCTCTGTTTGAAGTGGAAGGCGAGTGGACTCCACCCCCCCCTCCTCCTGATGGGGTTCCTTTACTGGCCAACGTTTCAGCAAAAAGATCGTATAACGGTAAAGAAAAAGAGGGAACAGACTGCGCAAATGCGAAAAAACTCTTACAGAACAGCAAAGTTCTCAGATTCAACAAAAAAATGAATTCCACATCTTCATTCAGGTTTCTGCATGTGTAAGCACGTTCTTCTTATCGGAATCTGCCAATGCTTTCGGATCGTCAAGACCTCAAGGGATTTGCGCTGGGTCGTTTTGATTGAAAGACATTGAATACACGGCGTGTGTTGATGGGATCACTGACCAAAAAAGGAAGAAAAATGATCGTTCTTTGTTCCTGACACCTGCGCATCCTGTTCTACGGCGAGCAGCGAGGAGCCCTGGCTTTCTTGGCATTTTCATGCCTCGCCTACGTGTACTTAACCGGCCCTTTGGTTCGCTTCCTAACTTCTGAATTCCTCGCTGTATGGCTACCATTCCTTCCCTTCTATCATATCCCGATCTTGAACGAACAGTACTGAGCATAAAAAAAAAATAAATCTACCTATAAGCTTTCCACACCTTCTCATGACCGAAAAACAAAACAGAGCAAAGAACTGTGATAGAGTTTAAACCGAAAATGTGGGAACTGCAACACTTTTAATACTTGCAATACCCATACCATATGCTCCTCGCACTTCATTCTAACCTTTAAAGCAGACATTCAACGATAAGGACAGAAGTCAACCGACATGAAAGCTTGCTCATGAGCCAAACGCAAACCACCTAGGATCGACCTATTCAATTGTTAGCAATATTTAGCTTAGCGATCTGGCATGCTCACTCTGGCGCGTTTTGCAGGTAAACCACCGGGCTATCTGATCACTCGCCGCAGGTCCAGCGAGTATTAGATCAGCAGAGACAGCGTAGTATTGAAGAGGTCACAGCGATGAGAATCGCATCAACGCGCAAATCAGCAGGCAAGGAAGGGGTCCCATTTTCGGATTCTGGCCCTTTCAGATGGTTTCTTCTCCCATTACTCGCCCACAACACCTCTACCCCTAATGACTAACTTTCACCGTAAATTCTGCCTATAATGTGTTTCTTATGCCGTCAAGGTTTTTGGGTGGAAAACTTTATTCATCGCCCAGCGTTCCGGCCGAATCGTCCTCTTCGAAGGGTTAAACTTGGCTTGTTAGATGCCTTCTGAAACGCAAAACGCCCCACTCTCCGAGCTGTCTATGATGTTAAAGGATAGCCAAAAACTAGAAGAGAAATGAACCACTTACTGTACCATCGTGAAAGTGGATCACGCACGCTTGCCGTAATAAAAGATCTGGACTGCACCTTACTGGAGCATTAACAAAAAGAAGAACTGACGCTCAAACAATGAAGCGTTGATAGCACCAACGCACTAAAAAAAAAAAAAGTTATACGACTTACGGCAGATTTCAAGGGATTCGCTGAAACCATCAAATTGGTCTCGAAGCAATTATGAGAGGGTGAGAACGATGAGCTAAGATTGTTATTTGCTGCCGCTGCACAGCCAGAATTATAGAGCGCTGCCACATTCCGATGAATGAAGAGGCGTGATAGACTATGAGATATGTCTTTGAGCTCCGTCAGCAACGTGCCCCCAGTGCTCAAATCAGATGAGAAGTCTAACTGATTAGATTTCCCAATCGTACTGATAAGTATTAAAGAAATATTTTCCGCTTTCCTCAACTTTATAAGGCCTAATTACTCAGGGCATAAGTGATGTAGTGGCAAAAGACACCTCACCACCGAGGCCGGTCCGGGATCAAATCCTGGCGTGAGTTCTCTCGCGCCAATCTCCCCCCATAACACTCACTTGTGCGAAGTGATGTCAATGCAAGTCGCGGTGCTACCAAAGAGCGGTTTAAGAGAATCGAATCCTGGTCGCGTGTCGTCCAAGCCGACCCGAAGCCTTCCATCCTCCGTTGGTTAATTGAATACCAGACTTGTTCTGGGAGGATATCGCATCAACGCCACTACGAAAGTAACAAATGAGTAAAGCGTGCCGCATCCAGAAAAGATTGACACGGCAAATGCTTTTCCTTTTTGCTTACTAATGTATCTTTAAAAGAAGTCCAACATAGAAATCCATCATCGTCCTGCTATAAATGGTGCTTCATGTTGCTTTTTTTTTGGGTAGAAGAATATGCAGGGCAAGAAATGACCTGAAATTGCGGGCTCCTTCTCTCGTTTCTCGTTACCAACAACTGCAATAAACGTGACCGCGCAAAATGCGCCGATTTCGGAATTCCAAAAGCAAGTCCTCCTGCAGCAGCTCCTCTTCAGTTTCAACAGCTTTTGCATGCCACCGAAGTTTTGTCTGTGCATTACAGGATAGCAACGAATGGACCAAGAAGTGGTAACTTATAGTTAAAGGAATCTTGCGCGGAAAATTCTTGCACTCTTTCCTAACATGAATATGTCAGTTGTGATCACTGGAAATAGCACACAAAGTTTCACGCATGAAGATTCGGTTTCTGAAGAGAAACAAACGTACAAAAACTACACGTTATGGACCATCGAAGGACCAGGAGGCAGAGCCAGGCGAGGCATGGAAAGAAGACGGCGTTTGGCCGGCTACGTACCAGGCGACGCAATGAGAGAATCGGGTTAAAGCGCGCGATTTCGGAGAGTGGAGACAAATCGATCGATGGAATAGGATGGAGTAGAAGTGTAAGATGTGAATGCAACGAAGCAGAAGGCCAGAAAGAGCTTCTAGTGAATGCACTCCAAGAACCAAGTTTGAGCATCCCCGTCGCCAGCATTCGTGAAAGACGTCCGTGGGCAATTCGAACGCGTAGCAGCCTTTTCGAGTTTTCGAATTTCTAATCAAAACGAAAGCAATACTTCAGTTCTTTTCACTATTATCGTGGATAATGAGTCTCAAGCCAGTGATTTATGGCTGAAATAGAATCATGATTTTTCCGCGCAAGATTCCTTTAAGGAATCTAAGTTCACCAAGAGTTTTCGTAGAGGATGTGTATGATGTACTGGGCTATAATCCAATAAATAATTGTTCAGAACATACCCCAAATCACCTTCCAAATATACTGAGCAATTCCTGAATTGAATGCGCACGCATCCTACTCCAATTTTACATTCGCATGGCGTTTGAAGCCGATGGCCTATACAATACTTCGGGGTCACCGATCGTCTAAGTCGTGTTTCATTCCGAAGACGTCTGACGAATTAACCGGCCCCCAAGAAGCGTTGCCGAGGCGAACGAACCTACCAGGATCATGACCCGGACCGCGCTCGTGCAAACGCAACAGGAACCTCCACTTATCTAACAATCACTTCCGCCCGCAAAAACATAATCCGTAAAATGACAATATCGATTCACAGTCTAGCACAAGTTCAAAACTATCGTTACGCTCTTTCCTTCGTAAACCTCGCAGAGAATCTTTCACCATATTTGACACAGTAATTGATATCATCGTCAACAGGCGATCTTAGATATCCTCTTATCCCCTATGCGACTGGGCCCTTCTGTGCAAATAGTGAAGAGTTTGTATCGGCGCCAATTTGCCATTGTCTGTTTACATTTTGTTTATACCAATAATGAACCACACGAAAGAACTTTTGTGCGTTGGTCTTGGGGCGCATTTAACAAAATAGAGCTGGCACTCTGAAGTGAAAACGGAAACATCGGAATCCGTATTAACGCAACAGGGGGGGGGTGGGGGGGGGGGGGTGAGGGGGGACTGGTTGTGTTTGAAAATCTATCTGCCGGTGAGTACCAACTATCGTAGTTCCGTTGGCGCGGCCGAAGTCGCTACAAGGCGCAGGGGGCTTACAAATTGTGCAAACCTCGAGTCAAGTACGCCACAGCTAGTGAAGGCCGTGAGCAAAGCGACAAGGCTTCGCGCGCCTTAGCTTATTTAGGGATGGGGAGCGGAAGAAAAGAGAGAGAAATGACTTGTGTTTGGTTCACCGCGTTTGCAAGCTTCCCTTTCATTTTCACTTAGTGCGGCATGCACAATATGACGTGCATCCCACAATTTTGGTCTGGGTGTAAGCTTTAGCGCTATGTATTGCAAATTCGGATTATAGAGACCTTAGTCCATTGGAAACAAATCCTGGTGACCAGAAGGTCAAAGAGCGCTAACAGAAAGTGACAAACACACGTGCTATCCATTGTTAACAACATTGGGATTAAGAAGAAAGAACGAATTCGTAACAGAACTCACCGCCAGTAAGCTTCGCATTGTCGTAAAGAGAAGAGGGCATTTGGACCATAGGTCTTGTGTTGAGAAATGGGACGGAACATTCATGCGTTAATGCACAAAATGCAAAGATGGTAATGGAGCTGGAATACAATCGAAAAATGCTACGACCGCCGATCAAACCCGCGAGATGTCATGCATCCGCCAAAATTTGCCGACTAATATGGACTTCAGACAACAAAGGGAAGGACCCGTATAAGCGTGAAGTTTAATGGTGACAAAAATGAACAAAGGAATTGGGTTTGAGTTGCGATTGATTGTAATGTCCCACCACATTCCCTCCCAGGCGCACCATCATGCCATACTAAAAAACTAATAAAGTACGACTGCTTTTGATGGCGAACTTTACGGTAAAGACGCCATCAAATAAAAATGGTCATTAATGCCGGATAAAGAAAAAACTGTGATAAACAGCCCGGACTCGAGAAATGCCAGGGAATATCGCTTGAGGATTCCTCAACGGCACGTCGAGGATTCTCTGCCCGATCAGAGACGATCTCTCGCGCGGACATTCACACTCGCCATGCCGTGCCGTCTGTGCTCTCCGCGCGGATGTTCACTCTCGGCACTACTCTCGCATGGTAGAGAGCTATGGTCGAGGATTTCCTCGACCGTTATTCACCCTGGTATAACGGACCCGTTCATGTCCAATATTATCGTATTAATTCATTCTCATCGTCGTCCCTCTTCAACGCTAAGTCTCTCCTGCCTTACGCCCCAGAGACCTCGAGTACTAAGCCAGTCCGGTGGCATGCCAGTAGCGCCGCGGGGTGAGCCACGCTAGGTCACCAAGGGCACATTATTTGCTACAAATTACGTATCGGTCACCCTTAGGGGGTCCGCCTATCTTTTCATCAGGTTAGTTCCCTTTTTCGACCTTGTCGTAAAATCATCCTTTAAAATATAACATATACTATTCAAACCTCCATAGATCCACGATTCCTGTTCGCCAAGTATACATAGAACAAGTTATTCACTCCTCATGTGAAATCATTCACGCAAACAACTGAATCTGGAGTCGAAGAAATGACTGACGGGTGTCAAATGATGTTTAGACCAATCCTACTGGAAATGAAAGAAGCTGGTAAATAAATGAAGTCCGTAAACAACGATTCAATCACCAAAAGAAGGCCTATAGGAAGAAAAATCAAAGAAGGTGTTAGATTCGGCATGTGTTGCATGGCATTACAGATTATTTAATTCTGTGAGCTTAACTAATCATAGGACCTAAGAAGACCGGATTGCAGGTAAGAAATAAATCAAACGACTTCAAACTATTTTCTTCTGCTAGTTTGCTAAGTTTGGCTTAATGAATTCCTTCTTGGGGTCACATCCATTAGAGGGCATATGGTGCAGTACACAGTTCCTGAAGTAATCCAAGGAAAGAAGCTGTGGGATTGTTGTAAGAGAGGAAACCAAATTGTCCACGCACTTCCCACTGGTTTTCTCCCGTGAAAAATTAGAAATTTTGAAGACGGCAGCAGCTCTCCATCATTGGCCCCTCACATTACCGGCTGAGACCCTTCCGTTATTCTACTAAACTCGCTGCTCCCCAGTCCTTGTGTTGCCTTCTTTTAGGGAGAGTCCAAGGAATGGGTGTGCCATAGCAGGTCTTCCATCTAAGAGCACAAGGATGAAGGAATTTACATAAGCTTTCTCCTTCCATCGCCCTCGTTAAATGTCAGAAAAATTTTCATTCCTGTGAAGTTCGGTTTTTTAACCGAGATTCAAAAGTACCTCTCACCAGAAATGTCTTTCAGGTTGTGCCCGTTTCTTCAAAATAATCTTTTGCATTCTATTTCGGCACGTGTGTGGAACATGAACTGTGATTTATTTTGTCTGAGCTTCCCCTTGAACGGCAAAAAAACACTCGCTGAAACGTTCGTTCAATAGGTGCGAAGTTTTGCAATTTTGTCTGATGCCTGAGTCTTACTGTAAAATTGTACATGCGGCCAGTAATGAAGGCCAAAGTTCCACCGGAACCATCAGTAACCCAAATGAATGGGAGTTCGCCAAAAAGTGAATTTACATCAAAAAGTGTGGCATTTGAGCTTTTTATCACTTTTTCTGGCATTCAGAGGCCGCTCTAGAAAACTTAACATTCGCTCTGTGTTACATGCACGTACCTCTAAAACTCCGAACTCCCTTTATTAGAAATAAAAGTCGACCTGAAAGACCTCCCGGCTAAAACGGGAGGATAGGCATAGCACAGGTCACATTGCACCTCAATAATTAACCAACCGACTACAGAAGTAACCTCCAACAATGCCACTGTACCGGGCACCGGAACCTCGACGAGGCCTGGAAAACCGAGGTGACGGACGCCCATCTTTTCAATAGCCTTCTATAGGGGTTCCCGAAAAGAAGAGAAAAAAAATACTCCGCTGCGTGTGCGATTATGTTGGTTGTGGAAGCGGATTTGGAGGATGGCCCGAAAGCTAATCGCTCACGAAAGGTCAGATTTCTCATACGCCGTTGGAGGTTTCAGAACTATCATCATCCGTTTCCTTCCCATTCCTTCAATGGAAACTTTTTGAGCGTAACGAAAAAATAGAGGACGAAAAAATGTACAAAATATAGAGTAAATGTAAAAATAAAATAAAAAGAAAATGATACAAATGAGAAAAAGTAATAAGCTAATTATATGTCCTTTACCACGTCTGAGGTCGCGCCATGTGTCCGGCTTGTACGCAGAATTAAAAAAGCATTTGTATGCGCATGACGACTAGCGAGAGGGGTAAATTTGCAGGTTGAGTTTTGACCCTTCAATGTGAATGGGGCACGATTCTTATACTGAGCAGAAAGAAAGCATGGGTTGGACTGGACAGCGTAAGGGTTTGATCATTGGATTATGTGCTTGTTAATTTGTTTAAGTGTTATTCTGGTATCTGCCCAGTTATCGATATAATTATATAGGAATTTTTTGAGATTATTGGAAGGTGGATTGTGGTATGAGATGCAGATTTTGCCTTTCCTACATGCGCTTGCGTGCTCAATGGTTTGAGCTCAAGCAGTCCATTACGACTGAATGAGCCTGAAACAGCGCTGCTCAATCTTCTAGAGAGCATAACCAAAACATAACAATTTCTGCCTACGAAATCTCAGCGGGCTAAACTGTAGAGGGCAATGCTCCTTCTAATCGCTTAATCCGAAATTGTGAACAAGGAGGACAACCACATGGAAGGCGGAAGGCATTGAATCAACGATGCTTCACACATTAAGGGAGGCAGCTCGGAGGCCGGACTCCATATTGCATTCTACGCTCTTCAACTTCGCTGTTCATCTTATAGAAATGAGCCCGTCGACAAAAAATGGAGCCTCCCCCACCCTAGCGGAACTCTTCATTATTCCCCAAGGACACACTGAAAGGGCACGCACGGAACGCTTCTGGCCTGTCTGAAAGTTGATTAATGCGATTGCCTTTCTGACAACTTGGCAACCGAATAATCTCCGCTGGTCTGATAGTTTACTCACCTT
>MU895656.1:0-13424 GCA_036418205.1 Ostertagia ostertagi
CTCCTATTTTGTGCTCTAAAACCACTACCACTTAAACTATTTTGCCCTTAACTCAGCATTCTATTGTTCTTCCAATATATGACCTTTATCAGAACCTGGCTCTTATCATGGTGGCCCTGAAGTTCTCATAACGTGTACAGTAGGCTGTCTTGTAATGCTACCATATCACAATGTCCAGAATGAATTGTCTCCAACTCGGATTCATTTTCAGAGCTCAAGACATACTGTGACATTCCTAAGGGTGAGGTCATATTTTGTGGTGCCTTGCACTTCGTTTGCAGTTCGACTGTGGAGTAGGTACGTATGCTAATGCGACCACACGACGCGTGCGCAATTACTCCACATCCGAATTGCAAAAGGTCGCAAACTATGAACACACCATAAGCTATTCAAGCCCAAAATTTTGTTAGAGCTCGGCTGAAGTCTTTGAACTAAATCTAACACTTGCTCTACTCTTTTCTATGTACGTCTGCTCTCGCCGCTACGCCTAAGAGTTATAAGCTTGGAATTTATGTCTTGTAAAGTTTTGTTACGGTTTTGTGGTTCTGCGGTGACTATGCAACTGAAATCGGTATGCAGGATGTGTGAACAAACGCTTTTCGTGGACCTTACAAGAAAACCACTGTGCTTCATCGCCAGCTTAAACTTTTTATGTGGGTTTCTGCTTCCCTCAACTTGAGGCGAGTGCGGGCCCTCCTCATGCGTACTAATGAAATATTAAGTTGAGCACGAATTATCCGCCGTTTTCCCAAGCTGATGGCTTTTTAATTTTTCCTGATTATTTCCGAAGATTATGATGTAGTCTGAAAGCGCGCAATCTCTTGTACATTTTGATGTACAACACTTGTGTATTTGCTTCACTCTGGAGCTTACACGCGAGCAAAAAAGATTGCTCATGCTACATGAGTGCAAGTTGAGCTCGAAACCGAATGCTTCTGCATCTGCTCGTAGAATCAATGAAGCCTGGGATGAAGGCACGGTTGCAGAGAAGACTGTTCGAGAGCCTTTGTTGATTGCGCATTTATTGTTGTTTTTTGGTTTTTTTTTTAATAAACTTATGAGTGAAATGAAAACGGCGGATAATTTTTGCTCATACTCTATTTAGAGAAGGCATAGCATCTATTCATGGAGTATTGCTTCGGGTGGGATGCTATCAAAATGCTTATGAATTGGACCATGCTGTGATTGCAAGATCGGTTTAGTTACAATTTGATTCATTCTTCTTGTGCTGGTCAACCGATCTTCAAGCTCAATCACTTTGCCTTGTGATGAGGTTTAATAGTAGGCTGATGTCAGAGTCGCGATCCGATGACAGTTCGTGATTTTCGGCGAATCATTGCGATTTGCGCGATTCATCAGCACGGGTTCGGCATCAAAGTGCCCGATCAATACTCGGTTCTTCAAATCTCGCGTTTTCTCGCTTGATGTGAGGGCTGATCGAGCGCTAGTTGCCATGGATATCAATTGGTTTAATATCGTGTGTTCCCGAATGTTCACCATCGTCATGTTCGAAATTTTGCGACTCCCTGTCGGTAATCGCGGACATCTGCGAATATCATGCGAAAGCATGCGACGGATCTGCGGACATTGAACCAGGCTAATAATGTATTCATGAGCTGATGCTGGACCGTCAGCGAAACTTTGGCCGTGGAAGGAAAGGTTTGGCGCCAACTTCACTTGAGTAGCATTCCAGATATTAGTTTTTTTTTCTTTGCTCGGCGTTACTGCGGTAACCTTCCTTTGCCTCTGTTGTTGTAAACAGCTTTCCATTTGGGACTTTGACCAAATTCACGGTAAGGAAAGAAATTGAAATTTCAGAAATTTTGGAAATGAGTGATGCGGACCAATCAGTTGAGTCTCATTAATGGATAATGTTGTAACGGTATTTGACGACAGCGCGTGTGTTTGGCATATTTGCACCGCGTGAGGACAGGAGCTATTTTGTGAGCGCGCCGTCCTCACCTTACTTCCGCTTATTTTTTGTTGAAAATTCACAACAGCTCGAATCTCATAGAATTTTTTTTCGGCAAGGATGAAAGCATAAAGGTTAACTATATAAATGGCAGTAGATATTGTTACAGGAAGGAGCGCATAATGAAATTAAGAAGCAAGAAACACTTACGTCTGCGAATGACTATAAGGGTTTGCATACGCGATTATCTTCTTCTCGAGATACAATATTTTGAACTCGACAGAGTTATTTGTATAATGCTCTACAATCTTTCAATTTTGATGTTCACGACATTGAGGGGTACTAATGGAATTGAATGGAAAGTTTAGTGTCGTTTAGTAGAATCATGGTAAAATACGGTCCAACCACGCAATTACGGCGGCAATTCGCGTAAAAATCGTCGCTGTCGCATTGGGGGGGGGCGGAGACGCCCTCTTTGCGTCTGGTGAAGAGTGGCCAATCGCGCGACCATTCGCGCGGATCGCGCGATTAGGTCGCCGCGATGTCAGCATTTGAATCATCCGTGGTCCATGTACGCAGAGTTGACATGCGCAGTCGTCGCTGTAACTCCTCGGATAGCTTTTTATTCATTTACCAGAGAGAAAGAGTTAGGTGTTTGTGAAATAAAGTGGTCTTTTATTTTAATCAGTCAATTCGCTGACTAACACATATAAAAGTAACCTCTGTTGAAGATTCTTGCTAGAGTAGCCTAGGGGAGTATTTTTTTGGTCGCGCTGTCGCAACTTTCAACGACATTATGCTTTATTTTTCCCACTACATATAGGGATCCCCACTTTCTCTTCACGATTTGGGGCGCGGCCGCGGCAAACCCGGCCGAGTATGCGCCCATCAGCTTACCTGAGTATTCGACGTTACATTACGTATCGCAATGTAACGTCGAATACTCAGGCAAGCTGAATGCGGTAATGTAACGTCGAATACTCAGCAAGCTGATGTGCGCATATCTCGGCCGGTTCCGCGGGCGCCCAATTCGTGAAGAAGTGGGGAGCCATAATATAAACTTGTACAAAAACTAAGCAGAATATGGAATCCACACGCAATCTTTTGAATTGAGCGCAAACATCCATTTTAATGTTCCGTATCAAAAAATATGTGTTCGTAAAGTTAAGGCAGAATACCATCTTTCGTCCTGAACAGTGTAATCCTTCATGCCGTTTTACACGAACCTTTCTGGAAGCTTGTTTTGTTTGCTGTTTTTGGCCGCAGTTCGCCTTTCACAAGAATGCTGGGTTGTGAACAAAACTTTCGCCCCAGGCGGGACTAGAACCCGCACCTCTCGCTTTCCGGGCAAGTGCGCTACCAGTTACGCTACCGGGGCACCATTTCATTCCAACTCAGCTTTTCATGGTATACGTACCATAGCTTGTCAGCACTCAACGTGTTGAGCCGGTTAGCCGATATCGGCAATGACCGCGAGGCTGAAAGCTTTAGCAATGAATTTTGACTTGTTTTGTTTGTTAACTGCTGTTTTAACGCCGCAGTTCGCGTTGCGAATGTTTCACAAGAATGCTGGGTTGTGAAAACACTCAACATGTTATAGTGCTGACAAGCTATGGTACGTATACCATGAAAAGCTGAGTTGGAATGAAATGGTGCCCCGGTAGCGTAACTGGTAGCGCACTTGCCCGGAAAGCGAGAGGTGCGGGTTCTAGTCCCGCCTGGGGCGAAAGTTTTGTTCACAACCCAGCATTCTTGTGAAACCTTTCGGAAGCATTTTGATCTGTCAAGCTCACACTTCACTCGCAAGGAGCAGGAACTGAGGCATGAGGCATTGATCGATTCCATTCAGGGATGCGCCGTGCGCTCGACATATAGCGATACGCGGTTTCATCCCTTCTCGAGCAAGCTATCACTCATCTGTTCACTCCTAAACCGGCGCTCATGACCCCGGCTGTCCCACCGGACCAATTGCTGCGCATTGTAAGGGGTTCCTCGACACACGCATGACTGTTTTCAATAGTTGAGGGGGCAGATAATCAAGCTACGGTTCAGTTGCTCAACATTTTTGTTCAGGTAGAGTTCGTAACCTATCAAATGCATTATGGCAAGTGAGTCACTTATCCGCACTATTTCTCAATGGCAATCAGTTGACGCGTGTTCCACCTGAAATATCACAGGTAGGTCGCTATTCTTTTACTAGCCTCTTTCTATTGATATGTGCATTGTGCCAGCTTGATATGGTGATTGATAGGTTATATTATATTTATGATATTTCTGTTTAGTTAACGAATTTGACAATGTTGGATCTATCTCACAACAAGCTAAGGAGCCTTCCTGCAGAGCTTGGAGATATGATATCTTTGTGTCACCTCTATCTTAACCATAACCAGCTCCGAGTTCTGCCATACGAACTTGGAAAGCTTTTCAGAATACAAACATTGGGTAGGTGTTTTTTTATTGTGGATCAAAGTTTCTCGTGGTTTCTATTTCTTTGAAGTACAACCCTAATCTCTACTATTCTCCCTATCACGCACTGGTTTAACTCGCGACTCACGAAGTATTTCTTCCACCCTTCTTCCACCCTTCTTCGCTTTTTTTTTCTTTCATAAAACAACACTGTAATCCACAACCTTTCCCTTGACAGTGTTCATGTTGACCTTACTGACAAAAACCGATTGGATGTTTTGATGTGTAATTCAGTTGTCTTTACTTCAAGTTGTGATTTCCTATATATGGGCTTCAGTCACTTCAGGATTACAAGGAAACCCTTTGTCTCCTGAAATTAATAAAATTTATCACGAAAGCAATGGATCACACAAATTACTGCATTTCCTTCACGATCATTTAGCAAGTGAGTTGTGTTTCCTGTCACGATGTTGAACTCGGCGCAGCTTCATTAACTTTTTATTCAAAGAGCACGAGTTCTACCTGACCAGAGCTACGGCTCGTTGTTCGCTCCCTGTTTCAAGGTTTTCAAAGTTTTTTGTTGAAGTGTCGCTCGTCTCAACAATTTTCCCACAAATTTGATTTGCTCTGCCACGACTTATTACTATCTCCATGATGATGTCTCCTATTCAGGGTGATGTGCATGGGGAAAGTGTCTATGAGGTAGTTGCCCTCTACAAGTATCTAAAGGAGATCGCTGAATTCCAGTGACCTTAGGAGAGCTCCAAAATGCCAACCTTTCTTACCATTAGATGCGGGTGGAGTGAAAGGCGTGGTAGATGATAGTGAAGAATTAGGTTTTTAAGTAAAGTTCTTATCGGACCTTGAAGTTAAAATGTTTATTATCTCGACTCTAACGCAACTTTGCGTGTTTTAACACGTTGACGACAGCGTGACGCGGTAACGCGTCCCACTTTGCGCACCTCGTGGGACATTGTGACGCGGTAACGCGTCCCACCCAAGTCATCCCTTTTTCTTGCGCTTGTGCGACTTATTCCTAAGGTCTTTGTACTCATTCTATAGGTCATACATTAGCATACTTAAAAACCACATGGCTCACAGAAAGGCCAAATATTCTTTAGTTTGGCAGACGTTTTCCAGACCTTATGGATGTCTGTTCATTCATTCCTCGTTTTCTTTTCAATAACGTAGACATGTTGATAAAAAGGAATAACAGAAGTGAATACAAACCTATTCGTATGGGAAGGTATGTGTTTTTACTTTAACAACCACGTCCAAATTAATTTTGGAACCACTTAAAGGACGAATTCACGATGAAAAAGCAACCCATTTCAAATTAACCTAGGGATGGTGAGTGGTACACGAAAGAAGGAAGAACCATGAGAAACGGCCCAGAACCCGAGAAATGGTACCCCTTCCTTGCCCGTTGATTCGAGCATTGATGCGACTCTCATCGCTGTGCCCTCTTCAACACTACGCTCTCTCAGCTATCTAATCACTCGCCACGTATTGAACTACGGCGAGTGATCAGATGATCGGTGGGCGGAGATCGCCGGACCCGCCAGCTTTGAGGCATGATAGGTCGCCGAGGTCAAATTTTTCCATGCGAATTGCGCGTCAGTTCGCACCCTCAGGAGGTCCGTGGGTCCCTCAACTAGGTCAGTTTCCCTTTCTTCGACCTTCATTCTAATCGTGAATTCCTCCTTTAAAGGAAATTAATAACATTCATTTTACATGGTCTTAACACGTCATTTCGGTTAATTTTCCATTACATTAACTCTTGATAAGCTAGACAAATCGAACATCTTTGAAAACATTTCATCGCAACTTAAAATCAATGGATTTGGTGTGCGGCGGCTGCGCTCGCAAAATCGCTCTTTGTCTCACAGGTGCAAAAAGCCCAAAACGCGCGATGTCGTCAACGTGTTAAAAACCGTTACAATTTACCAGTCATTGCTAACATTTAATGGGTTTGACCAAGCTGTTCGCTGCCGGTGCTGGAGTTCTCGAGGCGATGAATACAAGGTCGTTTCATCATCATAATAAATTTCGTAACGTTTCTCTTTAGAGGCGCTTTCCAAGTGGCAGTGATTAGAAAAGAAGTATGAGTGTTTAAGCATTTGAAGTATAATTCAGTACTCCAGCTGTCAATGTTTTGCAGAGTTGGTCTGCGCCTGCTGCAGACCGCGCAGGCAGCACAGCCATCTCCCCATGTAGTTTCACCTTTGCGGAGTTTTGCTGACCTAATCGTGATCGCTCCTATCAGCCGAGCTCACAGGTTATTGAAAAGAATCCATTCTCCATGGAGTACCAGTTGAATTTGATTGAAAAAGCTGCCGCTTGGCAAAAAAGGTAAAAAAGCGACGCCCGACCAATTTGTGGGCACCCTTAATCGCATTTTCGACTATTTTTACCTTCTCCATGTGGCTGATTGACATTAGCGTCGCTTTTCACACTCCTAAAGAAAATTTGTTCTGTTTCATCGAATCTTTCAGCCAATTCTTAACAACATTCATTGTCCAACGACCACCTTCACCACCTTCGAGTTCTTGCCATCCCTATAACAAGCTTTCCAAGCTATCCCTGCACAGCGCATTTTTCTAAATCGAGGCCGAATCACTAATGCTGATTCGCCTTTTCTCCCCTTTACGAAAAAGAAAATCGTGTTGATTGAAGGCTTTGAAAGAGTGGGAGCAGCAGTACTCGAGTAATGTTGACGGTACTCTGGATAGAGCCGTAATAATCTTCTAATAATATGCAAGTTTTAATAGTCTGCCAAAAATTTGTTCCAATTTTATGTCTTGAAATCTGAAGTATGGAAAACGGCAAGAACTTCGCTTACATAGTCGTAGAAGATGAGGGCTCAAGTATACCAGTTCTTGTCTTGTCCCTGACTATATCTTGGTCTCCGGTTCCCGTTCTTCAGTAAGTACTGTCCATGTTCAGACTTGCTTTGCTTCTTAACTCCGAAATCTTACATTGTTCCATTCCGCGTGTGTTTCCGTTTCAACTCGCTGCTTGTGAATATTCTGAGGTCTCATATAGCCTCGCATTTGCTTGAATTCTGTTATTTTTTGGAAAATTTTCAATGGAATCGCATCGTTTTTTGGGTGTCCTCAAACTTTCGCTTGCTCGTCCGTCTCGCACGTTGGATCATCCATCGCGAACGCACTCCATAGCACGCCCCTTTTCCGCCCATGTGGTGCGATACCTACGCAGTTCAGTCGTAGCCTTAGCTTCTTACGAGCCTTCGTCTGATAATCCTTCCCATCTGAATTGGTATATTTCTGCATCAACTCGTCAGTAATGTGCTAAAATCGTCCGTCATACATATTATGTCCGATGGAGTCTCTAATCAATGTTCGGAAAGAGGAGATCCGTTTTTGGAACAAAATGTGAACGGAGCGAGCAGAAACGCTTGCTCAGGAAGAGGAACGGGAAAGCGCTTTGCTCGACGGGCCAAAAGGTGGGCGGAACTGCAGCAACGAAGATATAATCAACGACTTTTTGCAGCACGCTCGGGATTTCTTGACTCTCCTGAAGAATCTTGCATGTTTGACGATCTCGACCTATCCAGTAGCGCAGTTGAACTGCTGAAGCATCGGGAAACGCCTCACGCTGAGCATCTCTGCAATTCCATATCACATTGGATACCACAGCCTTACTGGAGGGATGGAGTCGAGCATTGCTCTGTAACGTCGTTCGAGGCTTCTTTTTTTATGAGTGCTGCTTCTATCGAGTACGCAACTCGTGCAAGTTTCTCGGTATGTCGAGTTGCTTCAGAATCGCCCCACAGTCAAACATCAATTGGCCGATCATCGCATCAAGAGACAGGAAAGACTTCGAAATCGCTCACCCCTTCCTCAGATCTAGGCGACCTTCTTTCATTGGTTGAAACGGAATTGTCTTTCACATCCAAGAGGACATCAAAACATGCTTCTACAGAAGTTCTTGAATCATCTGCGGACACTAACACACTTTCCTTGCATCTGTTTCTTCAGCCTGGAATAGCAAAGCGAAGTGATTTTTCTGGTAAGTTCCTCCATCGTGCGGTATGTGTTTATGTGATTTTTTTACCACTTAAGCGGCATCAAATGCTGTTTTAAAGGGTGAAGTGAGAAATCAGGCTACAAAGAGCGAAAATTATATACATCGTTCCACCAAATCAGAATGTTTGTGGACTGAAGCCAATCGCTTTTCCCTCATTTTTGTGAGAAAACATATGAAGAGAAAATACACGTGAAGAGTGATCTTTTCGGAAATAATATAATGTCTGTTGTGGTGTGTAATGATGAATCAGTCACTTGCGTTTTTGAATAATTTTTCGTTGACGCGGCCTTTGTTGTGGTGAGCATCTTGCTTACATTTATCTATGGTTCCTTTCTTTGTTTTGTTCGCTTGTTTTGATAGATTCTCAGGTTCATCAATTTTTCTGAGCAGCATTCCCTAAATTCATGCGCGAATTGCCCATGAAAAATCTGCTTCGGAAGATGATTTTCAAAGGTTTACGCAGCTCTGATCTTGTCTTGTCAACAGTCTGCTGGCTCGAATTTGATTGGAATTTCGTTTCGTATTGTTTTAAATTTGCAACAAACACGCTCTCAGTTGATATGGTTCATTGAGAGAGAGAAGACTGGTGCTAATGGGTTGGGAAGGCTACGCGTCCTCGCAGTGGTCTTCCTGGTGCTCCTCTAGCGCATTGGCCTTGAAAAATCACAAATCATACTGTTTAAACCCATCCATCCCTTCTCAGGCTAAGGCTTAATGCCATCACGCTCGAGAGAGCACTGTAAGAGCAGAGCGGTGCGCCCGTGCGTGCTCCCTTCAACTTCCTGAGCACCCAAATTTTTTTTCGCTTATTTCGGTTTCCTCGAGTGTGTGCAATATGCCTTAGATTTGCAAGAAACTTTCTCTCTTAAAAAATAAATTTAGTGTTCGCGCACCCATTACCCATCATCCCTCGACGCGTGCGTCTGTTTTTCTTTTCAGAAAGTGCGCTCACTGATCGAATCATTATGAAGAATTATACGTAGTGTTTCTAGTCATCATTAAGGTAGTCGACGCTTCAGGATCAATCTAAGGCCATGTCGCTGTATACCAGTGTGGTGTTAAGGATGAAATATTTTTTTAAACATAGATTTCGTATTATGTATTGAGAATGTCAATGGAATGGTACAGTAACAACTTTTGTTAAGTTAACACCGCACCGCCGCCTGAGCGGGAATGGGTGATGATCCGACACGCAGATCCCGACCGACCTATAGGTAACGACTTCTTTTTTGTCGTTCACATTTTTCCTGTTATTCTGTTAGATTCTTGGATTTCTTCGTTTGCTGTTACATTGATTTTGTGTTTCAATTGGTGCGAATAATTCACATTATTTCAAAACGAGGCTGATTTTCATTTGCATTGAAGTGGCCAACTTCTTTGAATCCGACATCTGCAGTTGTTGTGGAATTCGATAGTTCTAGAGTATTTACGATTTCGCAGTGTCTTCATTGCTTCATCTAACGAATGACACATTATATCAGTCTCATTCATTTTTCGCAATAGATCATGCCTGGTGGGAAGCGACACGATTGTAAGTTGCGCGTTCTATCGGGGCCGGTTTTCGCGGACAGCTAATGGCTAAACACTGTAAGAGGAGCGGTCCACAATCGCGAGCAACATGACAAAACCGGCTTTATTGCTAGCCGCGTTTTTATCAGACTACTCGTAATCAGCAACGTAAGCAGATGGCATATGCAATAGTACATCGTCAAAAAATTGAAAATCATCCGTTCGGGAGCATTCAAAATCATGATCTTGCTCACGGTCTATGGTTCTTATATTTCAACGTAAAATGCGTTCAATCTTTACAGGTCCGCTCTTAAGGTGTCCCATCATAGATAGCGGGACATGATTGCATCCCTTCTAAACAAGAAACATCAGAGGTAGAGGTGCCAGTCACTCCTACTAATTACATCAAGTGAGAGCATGATGTTAACGACAACTCGAAATAGATGGAATTTCACAAAAAGGAAGTCTAACAAAGAAGTTTTGAGGTATTCCACGTGTGGTGATTTGAAGTTACTAGGAAAAGGGCGATTTTGTTGTGCGGAAACTGAATGAATACCAACCCTAATCATTTGATTAGACAATTTTGGACAAAAAGGTTCGCTAATAAGAAAATTAATTGTCGTGTTTAATTAGCAGTTCTGCATGAACTGTAACGTATTATGATTATGCGCTCTCATCTGATAAGAAAAGGAAATGTAAGGGGGTGGGGGAAGCAACGCCGAATTCATTTTCTCTTGTCCACTTATGTCCTTCCAGAAGTGGTGTATTACGTTGAAGCGGTGGGTAGAAGAAATGATAATAGGAATCAATTTTTCGAAAAAGTCGATCCTGTGTGCCGGCAATGTAGCTTGTTTCACACCAAGTTTTTTTGCCAGCTAATTTCTTACAAATTTTTCTTCCTTTTTGTAATTTTTCACCGTTACTGTGGTGTTATTGCTTTTTGTCTTTTCAAAGTTTGACTTTTGTCTCTTTGTTGTTCGACGGTCTAATCTTAGAATAATATTTTCAGCTACTTTTACTGTGCTGTGCTACAACGTGCTATGTGATAAATATGCCACTGTCAACCAATATTCCTACTGCCCATCATGGGCTCTCAATTGGGAGTACCGAAAGATGTCTATTATGAAAGAAATTCGAAATTACGAGGCAGACATCATCACATTACAGGTATTTTTTTTTTACAATGCATGCATGGCGTAATTTTGTTCGACACGGATGGGTCTTTGCTTGTTTTTTAGGTTTTTCATAGCCTGAAGTACGTTGTCTTTCATTGGCGAGATGGGTGTGACGAAGCGTTTGCTGTTTGCGGAGGCCGTTCAAGAGGAGGGAGTTTCTGGCCGGAAGGAAAAAGGGTTGCAATTTCGCGAGGAGAGCCGATGAGTGGCGCGTATAGCTTCTGAGATCTTGGATACTCTTCCGGGTTTGGCATCTCTCCGTTGCAGCTTGTTATAGGCCGGGTGTTGGGGTTTACTCTTTTCATTACGAGCCCGGAAAAATATGTGACAATAAGTCTTCAAAGCGAACGTAGGCTTTTCGCCCTCGCTCTCACTAGCAAAATCGAAGCAAAAGTATGTTGTCATTCCAATCCTTTACTCAAGGTTTGTTTAGCAAAGGAGATTTTCGAAAGAGATTCCAGATAATTACCACAGGTCGAGAGGGTTAAACTTACCCGCTCTTATTTTAAAGAAGACAGTCTCTAGGTCGAATGTTTGACGCAGCGGTGAGGAGGGGTGTGAAGCACGGTCCACTCTTTTACTAATAGAGAACAATTGGAGGGAGGGGTGTTAATGGCAGGAAGTAAGGCAGGCCAATCCTGCCCATGGTTTATAGAAGCTGCATTATTTTTTTCGCTTCAATGATTTTTGTTGATTTTCTTGGTAATAGTTCTTTCATTTTCACCATTGAAAGGCGTGCCTTATTTGTCGTGGACTCTCCTGAATATGACTTCGCCTACCTTACCTACAATAATATGATCACTGGATTGATTGCATTCCTTTCAGGAAGTCGAAACGGAACAATTTCGTCTATTGTTTCAACCGGAATTGAAGGTGTTAGGGTACACAGGGATTTTTTCTCCAAAATCTCGCGCAAAGACCATGAATGAAGAAGATCGAAAGTACGTGGATGGCTGTGCAATCTTCTGGAAATCGGAAAAGTAAGTTGATTTTATTTTTGCAGCGTGAAACTCGGAACTGCTTTTCACTCGTAAGGGTCAAACAGCCCTATATGTCAAGCAATCCGAACAATTGCTTAGCCATAATCAGTAATATATACATAATAATAAGGCTAAGGTTTGATAACAATAACTTTGTCAGGTTTGAGATTGAGCGAGAGCACCTCATAGAGTTTACGCAAATTGTTGTGAAGAAAGCCGCCTCATCGGAGCATATGCTCAACCGGGTTATGCCTCGAGATAACATCGCGCTGTGTGCTGTTCTCCGGATCAAGGAGAACGTCTACAATAACAGTGAGTATATTTGGCATCCACTACACACATCCGAGATCGCGTAATTTCTGATCCAACTTTTCTTTATTTGAATTGCTTCAATCAAAAAGGCGTACCTTACTCATGTTTTAAGGACGCATGACGATGGCTGCAGCAGACAATGTCGTTGGTTCACCGCTTGTTGTTTGCACTGCTCATATCCATTGGGATCCTGAACTTTGCGACGTCAAGCTGGTTCAGACTATGATGCTGGCGCACGAGCTGTATAAACTACTTGAGGAGGTACGCTTAACAGTGGTGTTGAGTGTATATTTTGCAATTATCCGTTTTGGGGTTATATATCTACAAATCCATTGAAATGATTAGTGCTTTTTCGGAAAAGGCTTACCGTTGTGGAAAAGGTTAACACATCAAATCCTGCCCAGGTTTCCCGTTCTGCGATCTTCCTTCCCCGCAAAAAACACGTTAAGAAGCTTATTCAACGAAGTAAAAAGAAACTTCTCGTGTACGAAGTAAAAAAAAAACTTTTCGTGTAACTCAGAAATCTAACACATCATTAGAAAGGAAACCAAAGAGACGGGAAAGCTGCAGTCGAATTGCGGGTGCGAGGTCCTACGCGGTCGGTAGACTGCGGCTCATATGATCTGCAGGTCTCTCAAAATGCCAGCCGCTTCTAATTTTGCGCTTCATGTCTCCTAGTATCTTCTAGGCGTTGATCAGTGATTGTGGTTTCGTTGAATTAGTAATGGTATTATTTCATTGCACATATTTCAGGTCGCTGAGCAATTTCGAATAACACCCCAGCAGACGCCTGTGCTTATATGCGGTGATTTAAATTCGCTTCCCGATTCAGGTACAATGTGTTTGATTTATACACTTTACATTCATACATACATTGTTTTCCAGTCTGCTTTATTTCTTTTTTACCGATCTCTATATTAGGGAACAGTAATGCCAGCACGAAACTTCGGCCTTATGCAGTAGTCCAATTTAGAGAGACTTTCAATGGTTGACTAAGAAACCGCCTCTTATGGATCTGAAAGACTCCTAACGCTGTTCGTGGGGTATTCCTCTGCGATTGGACATTAGGACTGGTAAACT
>MU895657.1:0-18804 GCA_036418205.1 Ostertagia ostertagi
GCCTTCATTCGTCTTCATCTTTCTTCATGATTTTCCTTCTCGAACTAACCTGCAGGCATTCGTTCACCTTGCGCTCTTCGCTCAAACTGCATCGTTCGTTGTCTTCAGTAAGTGCCACCCGTATGAAGCTATAGAACACGACGAAGAGGAGTATAGCGTTTGCCGACATACTAGATACTAGCCATTTCTCTGGAATTTCGCTATCTGACATCAAAGTTACGGTCATTCGTTGGAAGTTCGGAACCACCTCAAAAACGTAGGGGAGAGAATATAAACGAAAGGCATGTCCTGGATTTTGAACAGATGAAACTAGCGGAGGAAGGATGAAATGTAGTAGGAGGATGTCGAGGATATGCGGTTTATATTAGCATATAGCTCAAGAAGAATCAGCATAGTCAAAATGTCCGTGAAGGAACAAAGTGAAGAGGAAAACAACAGTTCTGTGAAGGTGCTTCTGCCCTAATCGCAGAAGAAGTGCGAATGGAATATTTTGGAAAGAAAAGCTCGATGGATAAGCCAACGGGATTCATCTGAGCAATGATCATGTAAATGCAACCTCGTCCCTTCCTAATAGCTCATTCACTATGCTTATGAAAAACTGCTACTCAGGTAAATCCGCAGCTCTGAGGACGGGGTACTTACACGTTTTCAGTTCATAAATTATGCGCTACATTTTCGCCTGGCTCAGTCCTGGGTATTATTTTAGGGTTGTTCAATCTAAGACACGTCGATCATTATGTTTATTTTTATTCTATTCATTATCTTAAGACATGGTCCTAGGTATTATCTAAGATATCACATACCGTTATGTCATCAACGGGATGTCAAGCAGGGTCAACCGAGCGTTGCGTAGATTTTTAAGATTTTTCGACACCCCCTCCACTTCTCCCTATCCCCGACCACCACCTCCGCCATCATGGCTGTTTATTCCGGAGGGAGGGGAGGGTTAACTTATGACTAAAGAAACTCGAAAAATCTGATTTTGCCCATTTCATGCATCTTTTCCGAAGTTTCCATCATTGTCAGAGAACTAGTAGAAGACAGTTCTCCTCAGATACGACGTCACGTCACGACCTCTTCATTTTCCGAAAATACGACCCCCTTTTCTACCTATTCCCCTACACCAATCCAAAATACGACCCCCTTCCAAAAAAAACCAAGGTGCGAACCCTATTGCTGAGAAATTCGCAATGCACGGTTGACACAGGTGGCAAGTTCACTACTTGGTACTACTTTAAGTCACCTACCAGTGAGAGACCTTGGCGGTCACCAAGTTCAAAACACAAGTGATTCATCTCTTGAATATTTGAAATAAATTTCAAAATATGGAAACTTGTAATCTGGAAATTGCAATAAATTCTGTCGAACTGAACATTGGAATGCAGGTAAATTCAAAAGCAACGATTACGATAGATTCGAGAAGGGTTCGAAGGAGACGTGATGGTGCTCAATGGCACGCAGTGCAGAAAAAAGCTGCAGGAACCCTTCAGGTAGGCCGATGTCAGACTTTGCGAATCGCGCGATTCGCTAGCGTCTGCGGTCGCGTCGCGGCCAGTGAATCACTCAATTGGCTGGTACCGCAACGCGACCGCGGACGCTAGCGAATCGCGCGAATCGCTAGTAGCGAATCGCGCGATTCGCAAAGTCTGACATCGGCCTAAGGAGACGCAATACGCGGTTCCCTTTTTTTGGGAGTTCCTTTTTCCCCCATGAACAGGTAACAGCTCAGAAATCGGGTCGTATGAACGAGTTCACCGCAATGCGTTTGGTGGCAGAATGCCAAACCACGGTCCAATCGAGTTGCTCCAGTTGTGCCGCTGCTACAACGCAGCTCGTCCAAATCACCAACTAAACTAGTGGGCGGATCGCTTTTGGGGGCGGAGTGCTTTCGAAGTCCTTGCTCAGCAACCAGCGCACCGCACCCTCTGTCGTGGAAAGCCGCGACCGCTTTCTTTGGCAGTCGGGGGAAGTAACTGCTTTCGTGGTGGCGGCATCCTGCTTTCCGGATTGCGCTTTCATTTCTTTTTTCGTAATCATGCCTTAAACTCTCAAATTACCGAACTGAATATTGGCAATGCCGGCCGAATAATTGAAAGGTGCGCAGAAACAAATCCAATAGTCAGCTTGCGATCGAACATAATGCTGCTGTTCTAGAAGCTTTATACCACAGTTTTTAGGTTCTAAAAGCATATTTCAATTTTAACATTCAAAACGTGTTATGATTTTGCTTTAATTATGAAATGTAAATAAGAGCAAATTAGCTAAACGGTAGACAACTCACTCAGGCTTAACTGAGAGCTTATGTCGCACTAATAGTAGATAGCGGAGTTCTTCAAAAACTGAATTATTTCGATTCTCTCCTGGTCGTATTCTGTGAAGTGGTACAATCGAGCTGTTATAGCTATGTGTATAGGCTGACAAAAAGCACCCAGCGATCAGCGCCTATCGAAAGGAGTTTAGGATACTTACCTTACCTTTGAAAAGGCTTCACGCTGTTTTTAAGAGCAGATAGCATTATATTGCGAAAGTGTTGTAGTGAAAATATTACGCCGTTTACCGTACACATGAAGCGGGGTCGAATCCCTGATATATTCTCGCTCAGGTCCCTTAAGCAGTTCACCCATCCAGTTGCGATAGGAGGTTCATCTGGGAGCTTGAAAACCCCCCAATCTGTACATCGGCTTGCCCGAGGTGTTTAGACAGTATTGCATTCGAATGATACTGCAATTCTCAGCGAAGGTGGAATGCGTGGCGCATTCCCAAAGAGATTAATCACGCCGATTTTAATTGCCTTATGAGACTAAGTGCTTAAGAAATTAGGAACTGCAAGCTGAGGTCTGGTACCAATGGTCAGCAAGAGCTAAAAAATTTAATAAATTAAAGGTAACAAGCATATTTTAATTGGATCGCTGCGCTTCGATAAGACACATCCCTAACAATCATTGGCACGCAATGTGGCCTTTATTGCAATGCCCAACGACTTCCGGATTGCTATCACATCGTCCTTGACGAGAATGGGGCCATCTAAAACCTCAGCGGAATTCCTTGCTATTCCAAATGCTGTCAAAAAACGCTAAATAGAACTTTCACCTAGATTTTGTTGGCTTAGCGTAACATTTGTGAGAACTGTGCGTTTAGTCGACGCCTAACGTCTTGAAAAAATTGAATTTGCCAAAATCCAATTTGGGAAGAATGTTGAAAAATTTGAAGAGAGGCGAGAGAGTAGAAAGCGGCCGCTCAGCGAATATGCATGCCCTTCGGACTGATCTAAGAGGCGGATTCTTCAAGTGGGATAAGAAGTTGCCGTGCTTGTCGTCGCCCCGTTGTCGCTGTGCACGGCGGACGGCCACAATTAGATCAGCGCCCACTTATTGGATGTCGTTGTCGTCGTCGTCGTCCACGCCTCTGCCGTGCAGGCCAAGCCAAGCACTGCCGGTCGGCTAGCCAGCCAGCCAGCTAGTCAGCAATACTCAGACGTGACATAACGTCGAATCGTCACGCAATTTCAGCTCGATTACTTGTTAAATTCAGAAATGCGCCCGGGGGAATTGAAAAAACGAGAATATTTTCGGATTCGAACGACCATTGCGACTAAGATTTATTTCTTCTCTCCCCATAAGTTATTGGTCCCAAAAAGTTCCATGGAATGAAATAAATCTCGGGAAATCGGATAGAAAAAAACAACAAGCACCAATGTTCTGCTTGGCGCTATCGCAATATGCAGGGGCATTCTCTAGGCCTAAGTTAGGAGGGGCAGGAACTCAGAGGAAAACAAAAATGCCCACTCAACCTGGAGTCCTCTTCTCCGGCCCAAGACTTAGTCCCGTTTTTTAAGGGAAGGACATGTTTAACCCAGCTTTGGATGCATTTGCGCGCGCAGCACAGTTCTGCGGCGATATGGGATGGTGCGGCGTCAAATATTGAATTTGGCCCCATATGTTACGAATATTTGACTTTCAGGCTGAATCGAACTACTTCTGGACTGATTTATAAATCTTGTGGTAAACTCCGCCTCTTTCGTTGCATGTCCCACCTATCTTTTTCTTCCTCGCCAACCTCTCCCCACTTTTTACCCGAACTCTGGAACTTCCTGGAACCGAGTTATGAATTTGGCAACAAACTCCGCCCACTTGTTGCATGCCCAACCCACCAATAGCAGTTGACCTCCCTTCCGTTGACGGACTCAATTCACTTTTTTCCCGGTCTCCAGGACTTCTTGGAACCGAGTTATGAATTTTCGTGGATAACTCCGCCCACTTTGGTCATGCCCGCCCACCAATACAGTTGGCCTCCACTCCTCCACCCACCTCTATCCACCTTTTCCCGGCCTCCGGGACTTCTTGGAGCCGAGTTATGAATTTTCGTCGCAAACTCCGCCCACTTTGGTCAAGCCCCGCCCACCGATGACAGTTGGCCTCCACTCCTCCACCCACCTCTATCCACCTTTTTCCGGCTCACTAAGACTTCTCCGGCCCGAATTATGAGGACTTGTAGAAAACGCTGTACACTTCAGAGCGCGCTCCGCCCATTGTGGGCGGGCCTCCGCCCACGTCATGTATGCTGGGAAACACCTTAGACATTGCTCCCACAAATTTGTTTTCTGCTCTGTAGGCTTTCTCCCAACCGAGTTATGAAATTTTTCATAAAGCACTGCTTTTTTGGAGAACGCCCCGCCCACCGGGGGTGGGTCTCTCTAATGTGCTTAGGCTGTTAGCCATGCCCCTTACCGTACTTTTTCCACCAGTTACAAACTGTTTATGGGTTAGTATCTGCAATAGCTGGTTATCAGTACACTCCACTTCTATGCATGCACGACTCACTAGGTGGGAGAACCCATTTTGCTGGTACGTGTGTTTTGTACTTGCTCGAGACGTGGCCCCAACGCACGCCTATCATTCAGCCTCTCCAGCCGGTCGTCCAGAGTAGGGATGCTCGTGAGCAGACATTACAGATGGGCAACCACAGACAGACGAAGGCGCTTATAATGAGTAGGATAGGGCCTCTGATTGCAAGGAAGGCTTTTTTGTAACATGATTTTATGGTTCGTATAGTTTGAATGAATTGGGTTTAGTGGCGAGTGGCGCCGGATACGGTTGGGTTTTGGTTGGTCAGTAGCGATTGCATTTCGAGATCAAAGCTCAATTGTTTTTTGTTTAGGAGTTTGTCACTTTCTTGGAATAATCGCCAGCCTTTCATTCGTACATCAAATGTCGAATTTTACATCTGAATAGAATTTGCCTTTCTTAAGTTGGGGCCCTGCCAAGATTTATGTACAGTGTTTTTATCCCACGAGATTTGAATCTGGAATTCAGGCTTTTATACCTCTGCCTATCCCATGTCAAAACTTAGCCTCGAATGAAGTCAGGTTAGGGAAAGCGACATAACGAGAAAGAGGAAGCTAGTGAATTATTCATGCAGTCGCTTTCCGAAAGAGTACGGGACCTGTCGCGCTTTTTTGCAGCGGTTAGACATAATATAGCAGGGGTCATCGCAGCAGTGTACGCTGAGGATCAATATGGTCACAAATAACTTACACCGGCAACAGCCAGCTGAGCTCTTATATATGTTAATTAGTGGAGATTTAATTTGTTAGAGCTGTTTTCAGAGACATTCCTTCTAAACTATGTAACCCTCCTTAAAAGCCGTATTCAAAATACGTCGTAATGGTATCGGATCCATCGACGACTCTATTGAGCACGATCAGTGTTTTGCTTCCAGGGCAGATTTTTTCGATGCCGTCCACATAGGAGACCGCGAACTTATAAAACGGAGTGCTCTTCACATATGCTGGGGTACGTTTGAATTTGCGAAGTATGATTGTCGATTTTGAGTGGAGAAAAATGCTTTTTTATTGCGCCCCTCCCCCTTTCTATGACGGGTATGCCTACCAATAATTGGTCCTAGTCTTTTGTCGGTGCTTGAAGTTCCACACATGGATATGAGTAGCTGGACAGTCGCCTGGAGATTATTTTAAATGGACAGCGCATTGTATGATTACCCGTATCTTTTTTTTCTATTTTCAGTATCTATTATTACGCTATCAAAAGTTTTATCAGTGATGACACGTATGGTTTCCCGGCTCTGAAAATGTGTGCAAACAGTTCAGGAGGGTGAAAATGTAGTTCGGGGGTGGGGCCACCCTATCTAATCGAGGTGAGTTGCAGAAAGACACGCATATGTATCAGAATAGAGCTACGTAGAAGCACTTAACTTGATCTTTCCTGAGACTGTAGTACTCTAGTACTTACCCTTGTATAGTTAGTCTATGCTAAAATCGCTGCATACCTTCTGCTCTGCTCACTTTTTCGTCTTGCGACTGCCATGCGAGCCCTCGAAGAGAGGACCTTTCAGGTATCCAATTTTGTATGGAAGAGTTGGTATCCCTATCTATCATACATTCAGAGACTGTGTCTGGATGGTGATTAGATATGATCGCCCTTCCGCAGCTCCACTTCGATTAGATATTGTCAGGTCGATTAGATATCATGAGAGTGGCCCCTCAAACTACATTTTCACCATCAGAGCGTAAATCAGATTAACTATGCTGTTTCTGCGAAATCGTGCGCACATGTGGCAGTATGCGGTACTGGCATATAAGTCTACAAACGCAATCGAATACTCCTAGTATTTGTAAACGATGTAAGGCAAAGGATTTGTGAATCTGGCCAGTGTTGCTAACTACGTTCTATTTCCAGTTCATTTGGCAGCTGCTAAGCACAGAAAGAAGACGAGCTGCTCAAGTTATTTACTGCTTAATGAAGCTGTAGATGGTGTAGGAAGGAAAGTGTGAGGCTCGAATGCATTCAGTGAAACCGTCGATTTCGTTTTTCTTTCGTAGGGAAAAGAGGGTGAGAAGAAGAGGTGAAGAGTTTGGTGGTTTTTGAGCCATTGAGTAGAAGAGGCCAGAGAATAACAAAGTGCCTGATGTCCAGGGGACGTGCGAGATTGTGAAGAAAAGCTACTCGCAAGAGTAGAACGATAATTAGAGAACGTACTAAGGGGGTGCTATTTTATATGAGAAAGGCAGGACTGCCAAGGGAAAGGGCAAGGCACATTCTTCAATTAGATTCAATTATTTCGTGCATCTCAGATGTCAGCTGTATGCGCTAAAGTGAGTTAGGCCCTTCCTCAGCAGCCTAATCTTGTCCTACGTGTCTGCCACTTCCAACAAATTAACTGCCTCGACTCGCGAGTATTATCAAGATGGCCTCGATTTAGAAGCGGCTTCATGACGAAGGGAAAAATTCCGGTATTCTAGCTAGTCCTATTCTAGTTATTTATTAATGAATATTCTAAAGTTTTCTATTTAATTATTTGACCGTCCGATGTCTCTCGCATGCCGCTTCTCATCACTAGGAGGTTTTCCACGTCCTCATTTTTAAGTGGCTGTAATTAGAAAAGCCACCCAACACCGCCCGTACTGCGACGATTTATCCGCCGCGGTCGTCCGCAGAGCAGGGAGCGCATAGGGTCGGGGCGAGTCTCTGCAGCAATTCGGCGTCGAGCTGAATAGAATGCACCACAGTTCGTCCAGCGTAGCTATCCCAAGTGTTCCATCACTTCCAGGATAAAAATAATGAATTTGATAATTAATACTAATAAATAATAATCAAATGAAGCAGTAAATATTACGTAGTAAACAATAATCAAATGATAGTACATGAATAAATAATAGTAATAATCAAACTAAAATGTGAGTGTGTGTAAACTTATACTAAATAATTAGTAATGCTAAATAGTCTTCATGTTATCCCTTGTTAGAACTCAAGAATTAGACCCATAAAAATGTGAATGTAATAAATATTGAAAATATTAGTTTATAGAAACATTATTAATGCAATAATAAATATATAAAACAATTTAATGCCATTATAAGTAATAGTAATAATTTTCATGCACTGGTAACCTCTAAGACTTTCGTAGCCGAATGATGCAATGCATTCTAATACGATGGAGATTTCTAATGTACGCGTTTTCGGAACAACTAGATCAACCGATTTTTTGAGGCTTCATGTAGTTATAGGGCGGAAGTGGTGTAGTGAAGTGGCACGCTCACCACGCGAGCGGTCCGGGGATCAAATCCTGGGTCGTGAGTCGCCCGGGCCAACCAAGCCTTCCATCCCTCCGGGGTCGGTTAATTGGTACCAGACTTGTCTGGGAGGATAAAAACACTGACTTGAACATCGGCTGGCCCCCGCAAGTCATTGTATAGGCCACATCGCATTCAAACGCCACTGCGAATGTACAAATGGAAGTAGAATGCGTGCCGCATCCCAAAAAGGGATTGATCAACGGCAAATGCTTTATCCTTTTATCCTTTATATTCGTTTGCGACGTAGGACGCACACCCTATCTATTATACTTCCATAGGACACTCGCTAAAGTTAGCGGTGGATCACATCAAGCAAGTGCAATCCTGGCCTGTGCGAGTTTTTTTGTGCGATTCACCCGTCGCGATTCGTAAGGCATTACGTTATAAGTTGTTTTTTGTCTAGCGGCTATAGTGCACTACTGTAACGTCTGTCTTTTTTGTAATGCATGGAGGCTATACGTGGCTATGCCTGTATACCAGGACTTCACGGTGAGCCTCAGCTACTATTCATAACTGACCTGGAGTGACGCAGCTCTGAACCTGCAGTGGTGGACTGGGAGTTCATTCCCCTCGTTTGGATTTTCAGTTGTTCTCTCGAATCTTTCGTCAGAAAAGCCGGAGAGGGGGCATTTGTGTTGGCCGTTAAAAAGACCCACGAAAAGCCGGAGGTGAAGAAGAGGGAGCTTTACTATGGAGAGACAGGTGAAGCCCGAGGACGACCAACACGCATTCAGCAAAGATTTGCCCCAGGCGATCTAGCATGGCCTTCTTGGCGCAGTTGGCGGGAACGCCCACCGACTATCTAATCACTCGCCGCAGGTCTATACGTGGCGAGTGATTAGATAGCAGAGAGAGCGTAGCGTTGAAGAGGGCACAGCGATGAGAGTCGCATCAATGCGGAAATCAACGGGCAAGGAAGAGGTCCCATTTCTCGGATTGACGACCTCTACCGTTATTTACAATAAGCTACCTTTTCACCGTGAAATCCGCCTGTAAAGGACATCTCGCAACTTGAAACACGCTTAGGCCTCCGGGAGAGACAATCTGGCCGAAATGTCAGGCCGCCAGTGAAGTCTCCACCTAGTAAGCTCGTTGACAGAAGAAGAACATTATAAGTTTAAATGAACCTTTTTTGCCATCATAAGGACGACAAAAAGTGCATTCTCAGAAGGCGCAGTTCTAATGCATCCAATTTATTTTCCGGCATTTCAAGTGCTAGAATGGGAAACACCTAGCTTGCACTCATATCTCGCATCGCGATCAGCATGTAGTCAAAGAAAATAAAAGCAATGTAAAGAAATCTGACTGAAATATTATATAATAACAAAACCAAAAACCAAACAAAAAATCATATGAACTTATATGTAAAAAAATACAAAGTTGTTCGTTTGCAGGCCATCAGTGGCATGGCAGGCAGTTAATTCAAAGCGCTGAAACACATTTCCAAGGAAAGGTTCTGATTTGCTATGCACGCAAACAGCTCAAATCAGTCTTGTTTTCGTGTTACCTCCTTGTACCCTGACTATTCAAAAAATATATTACAAACAAGCTTTCCATGAGTCGGACTTCCTGCTGGAAGCAGCTGTCTCAAAGGACGTCTTCACATGTGCCAGGCTCACGTTACAAAAGTGAGTACACTGGGCGTAGGAGGAATTCGACAACAATTTTTGAAGTTTTCTAATCACGATTGTAATGTTGAGCAGTGGTCACTTTACGTGCTTATGGAATGGCATCCAATAGCACTTGAGATTAACGTTCTACGTCGAAAATATGACCATGAGAAAGATCATCACTGGTACGGACGATTCCTATAGGTCACAACGCGATGTCGCGAACGTTTGCGGCGAGTCCACATCTTGCCAAGCCAGTGACTAGCGTAAGCAACACCCATTGCAAGTCTCTTAATCATCATCTAGAGCGTGTTTTCTTACCGCATCTGACTTTCCATCGGTTTCTACAGTGGAAAAATTTTAATTACCGCCGCGCAAAAGCACGAAATTCTTTGTTCCTCACAGAACGCTACAAAGTGCACGCTGCTGCTTCGTGACTCAAACCTGAGCGCCCTTGATCAAGGCTATCTGTACAGCAAGCGGATTTGAAGGCACAACGCAAACAGAAGTGGTGTGAATGATGATCCCTGTAGAATAGACCTCCTAGAGGAAAATCACAGATGTGCACTCCTGTGCGTGAGAATCATCCGTTTAGAGCGCTAGGTGATTGCTATGTTAGCTGCAACAGCTGCAGTTTTCTCTGTCCGGAACGAAGCCGTTGTCTGGTCTACTCATCTACTGCCTCTCCGCCTTGCTACTCTCTTTGCGCTCAGTCTTTCGTTTGCTGCGAGCACAGGCGACATTACGAAAGAGTGAGCAGGTCGTGAACTTCAGGGCTAATTCGACAACTTTCATCCATTCTTTCCTTTACTGCGCCGCCGAATTTCGCAAGTACGCCAATAAATTCGTATTCGTGCGGCAGAAACCATACTTTGGCCTGGTTCTGTTGCAGGCTAAGATCTAAGGAAATATATTTGGTCTTTTATCTATGGCGTGATGGCAAGTGGCGCAGCTTGCTACCCCGCATGGGCAACAGGAATCAGATATTGGAATCAAAGGCCATTCCGGAAGTCAATAAGCCTACATTCTTCGTGTCGGTTTCACCAGGTCAGACTAGTCTGGGGGAACAGGAAAACACAGACCTTCACTGGTCAGCACTTCCCGCAAACTTCTGTCATGGACCGATATCCGCAATCAATTCCAACTACGGTTTTGAATGAGTAGAACTTCTGGCGGCAACCGGGAATGATTGATTGCGGTAGTATCTTCGCCTTTTCACAACAACACTTTTCCTGGTTCCACTTGATGTCCATACATGTTATTATTTTCGACGCATGACATATTGCTTTCCAATGGATTCCTCAGTTCCTCATGTGGCTTTAATTTAGCAGGTTGAGTGCTTAACATAATACGGAATTCTAGATCTCAAAAGGCCTTTCAAAATATCCGGTTCAATTAAACGTGGAGAACTATCTCTCTGTGAATGGCGAGGCTTTCACAGATATTAAACTTTTTCAAGTGATATGCCTGGAAGCGTGAGCTCTTCTCTTTTTTTGACAGAAGTATTGAGCACGAGAAATGAGATGAGTTTCAGAACATCTCATGTCCTGCGCTTTCTGTCACTCTTTATCACCGTCTTTTTGGAAAGAAATCCTGTAATTCTTATGACAAGAATCTTTTTCATATTATTGTATCCACAGAATCGGTGGCTTTCCTGTACGAATTCTATTCTTATTCAGGAAAAGGAAAGAATTTGAATGGTTGTCGTAGTTTTATGCAGTTGGTTTACACCACAGGATGAAATGCGCACTCCACATTGAAAAGGTTTCTCATTATAAATCAAAGTGAAGGTGGTCAATGGCCCGTTGATTTCGGGTACCCCCCAGGAGGCCCATCGCGCGGCAAGAAGGCAGAGTCGGTGGACGAGTCGCGGCGCGTGATGTGCGATGAAGGACGTGCAATGGGACATTCTATTTAACTTGACGCGATTTCCCTAATACGCGCGCGACTCGTCCGCTGACTCGGCCTTCTTGCCGCGCGACGGGCCTCCTGGGGGGTACCCGGGCGTATGATTTCCGCATCAATGCCACTCTCTATCGTGCTGCCTGCATTCCCGCCTTGATGTTCGAAATGCGAATACTGCGTGAGCGTGAGCAAGAAGGGCTATGTCTATCCGATGAGGTTTCAATTTTAGAACAGGGCAACAACAGTAAACAGTCGAAATGTAAAAAATAAGTTTCAAAAGGGTCTTAATTATTTTTGCACTCGGCAATATTTCGCACCTTCTTGACGGAAATGACCTTGACTCATTTTAAACCAATTTTTGAATAGGTTAGTTGATCAGTAAGGAATATTACTATCTGTTTCTGAATTCACATTGTTTCATCGATTTTATTTTACCAAAAGGCCAATTAAATTATAACTTAAACTAATTTCTTGAAGAGATTTCTGAATTTCTTACATTTCTATAGCTTTACGAAAAAAGTTTGAAAATCTCTTCCAGTCTGATTCTCTTCTTACACAACTTTTCCTCTGGACCAGGAAAATACGATCTCCCTTTTCGGACGATTTCGCGAGGCATACAAGACCCACCCTTCCCGTTTGATACGCGCTTTGTAGAGCTACCCGCACATTGAGCCGCCTCTTATATGTATGTAGTCCCTTTCCATGGATAACGTGCCTGCTTTGCTTGCCCATTCAATCGCATCTACCATCTTTAGTTTGAGCTTATACGTGCCTTACCCTACATTTACATATTTTTCAAGATAAGGTGGATGCGGGCTTTACCATGGTGTGGAGTGCGTGTGTTTGTTTGTTGTTTGGCGGGTGGAAAGCTGCTTACCCAGCTCGATCTAAAAGGACCAAATCCTGGATCTGTGCCGCGTCAGGCCAACAAAGCCGTTTTCATACCCTGCGTGTTGGTATCATTGGTATCACAAATTTGTCTTAGAAGATATAAGAGTATAAGCAAGGTAAAAATCCTGTTATCGTATGTTGAGATTGAAGTCCTTGTATGGGATAAATCCGCATTCATAATTCGTAATTAATTTAAGCAGTGGAAAGCTAGCTATGTGGCCGCGCCAACCCCCAAAAACAGGACTGACTCATTTCGGATGTTTTATTCCTTTGAACGCTTTGATCGATTTCAATCCTAAAAATGTCATGCGGGCGTTAGTTACTTATGCATACATGATTCTGGCCAATCGGTTGCCACTGCTAGATAATCTCCATGGTCCCCTCATCGGCAGCTCCGGAAGCCATGGGCCGTATCCTATCCTTCCCCTAATCTAGGGGAACAAAAATCCCTTTAAATTTTTCTTTTCTCTTTCCAACAACAATCGCCTGAGGAACTGCATATTTGCAATGGATATGCGGTGTAAAAGCAAATAAGGGCGAAAGTAGGAGAACTATGCGCTTTACAAAAGGAGGATTCAAAGGCCTTCTATTGGTTTTCCCCAGTCTGGGGAAAGGATAGGATACGGCTCATGGGCGAATGAGTGCAGGCTATAACGAATGGACAATGAAGAAGTGCAAATAATAGCATTAAAAATTCGAAAACACCGAAAATAAGAACATCACTAAGCATGCAGAAACTACGCAATAACACTTGTCCATTAAGTCAAAATTTCTCCTGGGAATTTATCGATTGTTCCCCTGGACTCTTTAGTGCTCTGAAGGACTGCAAAAGAAAACCTTCACAATGTCCACTCGATCGATTTTTCTTCTTTGAATTTCCATCTGCTTACGTTCTCAAGCTTTTTGTTTCGAACACAAAGTTCGAACAAAGAAATCCCAAGGAATAATTTTTTTCTGCGTGGTTTCATACGATTGTAAAAGGTCATTGATGCAGTCCCCATCCTTTTAAGTATGTGCCACGCTTCGGTTTCACAAGGTAAGCTTAAGCGGACGCAGAAAAAGAACGGTTTCTAACAATTCTATACCGCCATGAGAATAAGGCCGAACAGCTTTCTGTGTTGCACATCAAGGATCATACAATTTGTTTCCGGCAATGCACATTCGACCGCGTCATTTCACTTCGGGCCAGGCTAACTATGAACAGAATTCATAGACTTCGCGTCATTACAAGCGAAATTTACTAGAGATGAAAATGTTTGTAGGATGAATTCACTTTCTCTCGTACTCTCTCTAGTGAATCGCTTCTCACTTGCCCTAACAAGATGCCTGGAAAGGCTGGGATTCAGTTCGGGAGCCTAGCTGGGCAGTGACGCCTCTTAACACGTTGACGACATCGGTCGAACGGACACCTAAACCTCTGTCCCTTCGTAACCGCATGCCTTTAACCCTTTCCGGACCGCCTGACACCCATGGGGTGTCAGGGACTATTTTTCCCGAGGATAAGGTTTTTCGACGAAATCTCTCTATGTTGTTATATATCTATGTAAGATACTCATGTCGTACGTTAACGAAAAACCTAGACTTCAACCAAACTAGTTCCTAAAACAACTCAATACTAAATGGATGTCCACCTTGAGCTCAGAAAAAACATTTATAAATCGTTTGAAAACTCTTCTTACACCAGAATTTATAACACCATGTGCATTTCGTGTCTGATGGTATTGAATCCAAACGTTTTCGGACACTTTCTGCTCCTTTTCCCCCAATACAACTTATTTTGAACAATTTTCTTTCCTGCCTCCCTTTTTATGGCCCTATCACTTTTATTACACGACGGTTTTCTGTCATATTCGCTAGACATATGTAATCTCAGGCATGACAAATACGAAAAGGGGACAAAGTAATGATCTCAGTGGAAATACAGTCATAATGTTATTTTATTTCTGCCTCGATTTGCGCAGCACGGGATCACAGCCACCACTGGCAAAAGTGCGCGGTTCCGGAATAGGTTAAATTGCTTCTTGCCTAGCCCTTTATCTCGGCGATGCCTCCCTCTCCAAGGCGTTTAGTCCCAAGGCTTCACTGTGCCGTTGTCTAATCGTTCTGTCTCTCTCACGCCTATTTGTGGGCAGGACCATAAAATTTCAAGTAGTCCGTAAACCGGGACGAACATTCATTATCTAATCTGTAGCATTTTGGATTTTTTTGGGCAGGGTCAACCCTATTTGCTAACAAGTAGCAATGAGGGGGGGGGGGTCGTATTTTGATGAGTTTGTAGAGGGGGTCGTATTTTGATGAGTTATTAGAGGGGGCGTATTTTGATGAAGTTTGTAGAGGGGGGTCGTATTTTGATGAGTTTGTAGAGGGGGGTCGTACTTGCTTCGGTTGTAAGAAGTGCATGTGATGAGAAAATTTGCCGTTTCAGCCCCCCCCCTCCCCCTCCCTTCGACGGTAATTTTTTGGGGTTGGGGTAAAAATTGTTTTGAGAGAGGGGGTCGTAGGAAACGTGAAAACTTTCTGAAAAGTAGCAACGATAGAACCGACCCTGTTTTTTTGGCCGCGTGGGACCGGCGCGATTTTGCAGGCGCCGTCGCATCACCTCATAACCGTGGATTTTGAGCTGTAAATACGCAAAACTTGTATGCGACAGAATGTTTCCATAATGTTCAATGTGTTCAACTTATCGGGAGCTACAGTAATGGAAGTTCGACGAAAATGACGTGCCTTAAAAGCAAATTTTAGTTACTTTCGTTCTAGTGGTTCCGAAATGATTTTAGACGTAGTTTTTTTTTAGTGCAAACACATACATAACTCACAATGCGAATAGGTTTGTATTCACTTCTAATATCTTTTTTATCTATGGTTTACGTTAATGAAAAGAAAATGAGGAATGAACTGAACAGATATTTTCGTAAGGTCCGGAAAACCTCTGCCAAACTAAAGAATATTTGGCCATTCTGTGAGCCACGTGGTTTTGGTATGTTGATGTATGGTCCTATAGAAATAAAAACTGGGAAGAAATCGAGCATGTGCGAAAAAATGTAATGGTGTGGCATACATAGTTGCCACAATGTCCGATGTGGTGCGAAAATGGCGGCATACATAGTTGCCGCGTTGTCGTCAAGGTGTTGGAGTCGCTTCTCCCTTGAATGCTTTTAAAGATTACAAGTCAACTCGAAAAGTCAGAACAGGAACAAGTTTCATTTTAAATGGCACCCACCCTTCACCTCACCGTTTGTTTTCAACCCATAATCTGATCAAAAGGGGATTGATCAAAGGGGGATTCATAAGATTTTTCTAGAAAAAAGAAGGAAACGAAGCCTGGATTTATTACCCCAAAAATCCCCATCCAGTGCTCAATTATGCCTTCATTGTTTTACGTTGTTAATTGCGTACCGCGTGCACCACCTTGTGGCGCACGATTTCGCGCGGAAGTGCATGATTTTTTTATGCTGGATTTGTTTGAACTGTCCAATGCTTTCTGAATTGTTTGCCATAATTTTCAGAGGGCGGAAGTGGTGTAGTGACAAGTGGCGCGCTCACCACGCGAGCGGTCCGGGATCAAATCCTGGGTCGTGAGTCGCCCGGGCCAACCAAGCCTTCCATCCCTCCGGGGTCGGTTAATTGGTACCAGACTTGTCTGGGAGGATAAAAACACTGACTTGTACATCGGCTGGCCCCGCAAGTCATTGTATAGGCCACATCGCATTCAAACGCCACTACGAATGTACAAATGGAAGTAGAATGCGTGCCGCATCCAAAAAGGGATTGATCAACGGCAAATGCTTTATCCTTTATTTATTTTTTCAGAGCCGGGAAACCATGTCATCACTATAAAAATGTTGATAGATTGATGACGATTCATTTTTGAAAATATAAAAAATATAAAAAGGTACTCACACCACGGGCGGTCCGGAATGTGTTAATATAATATAANAANNATNTGAATCAGCTGAGTTATCAAGAAACATGGTTTCAAATATGAATTGAAAAGAATAAGAATGAGAAATAATAATAGCATTTGCGATGCAATTCAAAGCTAGCAGATTTTCTGCGAATGTCTCGAAAGAATTTTCTAGCGTCGAAGAATTCGTCGCTCAGGAAGTTGGAACGCTTTGCGTTCGCGAACTCAATCACGAATAATCAGTTTTCTTGGGTCGAAATCGTATAAAAAGCGAGGCACAGCCGATGAAATTGTGTGCGTGGTCTTGCGTCAACTCTAACTTCATTGAAAATCAACGAAAAAGGCTAGTCCGCAAGTGCAACTGCCTAGACGCTCTAATGCAGGGGCAGTGGATTAAATGAAAAAAAAAACCCAGGGGTAATTGCTTTGAACTTACTCCAAACAATAGTTTTTAGATTTGCATTCAGATGTAGCAGAGGTGTTCGAGGGCATACATATTTGGCCTATGAAAAGAAGTTGTTGCTTATTTGAGCGTTGTGGTATTGAAAATTTTGCCTTCGATTGGCTCCAAAGGAATAACTTATTCTTGCTTGAGCTCAGTCGAGTTTGCTGGCAGCAGAGGTCCGACGTGCCTGAGCAAAGCCAAACTTCCAAATTGCGAGTTTGGGGGTTGTGCTCTTGATTTTTTTCGGCAGCTACATTTTCACGTACGATAAGTTGGAATGTCCAGAGGTTGAATTTGTAGCTCCCTACCTTATTACGGCCTTTTACCCGCTAGTTCTTCGAAAAATGTAGCAGCAACTAAAGTTTCGTACCATCAAAGCAACACCCCCTAGATCGAATTTGTGAGGTCACAGCGGTCGATAATGGAGTTGTGGATGCCGAGTTGACTAAAAATAAAAAGAAGCAAAGAAAACCGTCGATGAAGCCCTAAACAAGGATTCCCCTTGAAATAAGGAAGGGGCGGGGCCAGACGAGTTGTACGAACTTGCCTGCTCCACGGCTCAACTAACCCGCGCGTATTTGAATTAGCCGCTACGCCGTAATCCACGTTGCGTGTCATGGGGTGTGCGCGACGTAACTCGTCCAAATGCTAAGATTAGTCGCCAAATGCTGACTTTGTAAGACCCTAGCGCCATTGTCGCGCACTTTCAAGCCGCGACAACGGCACATCTGTGATACTCGTGGGCTACTCTATCTCACCCACTGAATAGATTTTTCAGCGCGACTCGGAGGGGGTTGCTTAAAACTTCAAATATGATAAGAAGAAAATGAATTGTTCTAAAGCGGTTCGTTCTATGCCTAATGGGATGTCTGTTGTGAATCTCAGGTGAGGAAGTGGTGTAGTGAAAAGTGGCGCTGGCTCGTGCACGGTCCGGCACCGAATCCTAGATCGTACGTCATTCAGGCCAACAAAGCCGTCCATTCCCCTTAGTCGATTGAGTAGTCTAGAAACACTTAAAGGCATGGAATGGTATGGAAATGGGATGGCACTTTGTTCAAAAATCAAACAAGATGTGCGAAGAGGAATGCTGGTAGGAAAAAACACTGAAAATTTTCACGTACTGTCAACCGTAGTACAACGGAAAACGTGGCGCTGCGAGGAGAGGGAAAAGATTCGAGAAAGAGGAGAGAGCACATCGTCCTTGAGAGGGCGCAGAGGCCACGTATGCGGCGATCGATAAGAGTGGCAGCGGTCGCAGCGGTCAAGTAAAAGTATTAGCTCCCTTTTTGCGCACTTTCAAGTCACGACAGTACCACCACTCCTGTGATCAATGATCCTGCTACCTCACTCAAGAGTGAATTTCTCCGGGGATTCAAACTGTGCTTTTATGATTTATGAGCTTAACTCCGCAAAGTTGTTGTGTGGGCCGAATCGCATTTAGAAGGCTAGTGCAATATTGTGTGGCAGTAGTATGCGTGGTCCATCCAAGAAAGGGAGTTCTCTCGGGATACCTTCACTCTTTCATTGTTCCCGATTAAGACGCCATTCAGGCCAACAAAGTCGTCCATTCCCCTTAAGGAATAATTTCTACTGGTCACGGAATAGAAAAATTGAATTACTCTTAATTATCAGCTGATTTCTATTTTAGTGCTTTATTATTTAACAATGCAATAATATCTTAGAATAGTGCTGTCCCGAAGCCTCATAAAGATCTCTGAATGTCGAACAACAGTTTGAGGCTCCAAAAATTTTATTTCAAAAAGCTTCAAAAGTCTGAATATCAAAAGCTTTTCAAAATAACTTGCAATATTTCGGTGCTTAGCACCTTCGTCAGGCACGCGTTCGCCTCTGTCAATTACAATTTGTCGTCGGGTAATTTTATATTTGACAGAGGCGAACGCGTGTGAGTTGGTCTTATATATTTCGTATATTGTCCGACTCTAGAAAGAAGTGTTAT
>MU895661.1:0-12548 GCA_036418205.1 Ostertagia ostertagi
AAATCCAACAACCGCCCGACGACAACGCCCGCGCGCGCTCACCTAGAGCCGCTCTATTTTTAGCACGACGTCAGCCAGCGAAGATCGTTAGGCGCCCGTTAAGCTTGTTTCGCATCACTTATACAGCTGTTACGCAACATCAACTGCCCACGCGGATACACATGTCGCTTGAATTCGCACTTCCCTGAAGTACAGTAAAGTCCCTGTAGTCCTGAAATCGAGGAAAGGGGTGCAGCGCATCGGCTAGAGGTACTCCAGTGCCATTCGCGCACTTTGGCGTCAGCTATGAGCTTTTAAGATTTTCAAAACGCTCATCTCACAAGGGAGGTCTTTCAGGGCAAGGTGCGCTTTTTCAAAACGGTTTTGTGCATATTGTAGGGACGCATGTATGGACCACAAAACCATGTTTCGTTTTCGCTGAACGGTTTTAGTAGTACCAAAAAAGTGGTGAATAATACTCTTGATGGTTCAATCCCCCGCGGCGACTAAATTTTGCAATCAAGGTTGGCGGCCACTTGTTGGCTTCAAAATGGTCCTGACGATGAATTTGACATCTGATTTTGATATTTAGCGCGATTTGGCACCAAACCGTAGGCGCCAACCCAAATGCAAAATTTAGTCGCCACGGGGGATCGAACCATTAACAGTACCTTATGCTTCTTTTTTGGTACTGCTATAACCGTTCAGCGAAAATGAAACATGGTTTTGCGTTCCCTACATGCGTCCCTACAATATGCACAAAACCGTTTTGAAAAAGCGCACCTTGCCCTGAAAGACCTCCCTTGTGAGATGAGCGTTTTGGAAATCTTAAAAGCTCATAGCTGACGCCAAAGTGCGCGAATGGCACTGGAGTACCTCTAGCCGATGCGCTGCACCCCTTTCCTCGATTTCAGGACTACAGGGACTTTACTGTACTTCAGGGAAGTGCGAAATTCAAGCGACATGTGTATCCGCGTGGGCAGTTGATGTTGCGTAACAGCTGTATAAGTGATGCGAAACAAGCTTAACGGGCGCCTAACGATCTTCGCTGGCTGACGTCGTGCTAAAAATAGAGCGGCTCTAGGTGAGCGCGCGCGGGCGTTGTCGTCGGGCGGTTGTTGGATTTGGGCATGTGAGCAGTGTGTGAAAGGTAATCGAATAGAGTCCCGTGCCGTGACCGAATGCAATTTCGATTGTGCTCATAAACGACGACGACGAAGACGACGACGACAAGTCGCACGACAGGAGGGAGCCAGAGAGAAAGCGCGTCACCCATTCGTCAGTTACGAAGCCCTGGACGAGATGACATCGCGTCTCCAGGGAGTCGCAACAATGACTGGCTCCATTAGTGAGAAACAAAAGCAATCTCTATTCATCGAATGAAGGGATTATGTATGGGTGGAGGTGAAATTTCTAGAATACGGTCGCTTGGGTTACGAAAACTGAACTTTTGACGCTCTCGAATAAGGCGACCGAAACATCCATTAGAATGGCTACTGCTGCTCAGGCATTCAACTCATGCTCGAACCCTTCGGAGTGGCTTGTGGAGGCGTGCATCTAATAAGCTATGTTCTGACTTTTATACGATATAATTTTTTTAGAGACGTACATACTAATGCGTATGACTAAAAAGCAACTCACGTAATAATTTTTAAGCTGCATTTTTAAGCTATGTGCGTTGGTGTGAGATTCGAAAATGTACTAATGACGATTTTCATTCCCTACTGGGAAACCGCAGTGGGAGCCAGGGTCTGTCCTATCGTTGTTACTTTTCGAAAATTTTTTTACGACCCCCCTCCCCCAACGTGGATTTGATACGACCCCCTTTTCCTACTCCTCCACCTCCATCTTCCGTCAAAACTTCGTATAGCATCTTCGCGCGGGGGGTATATAATCACTGTCCAGCCTATTAGCCTACTACCCACGGCGAATCTAGTTTCACCTCAAACACCTACACTGATTTCGAGGCCGGACTAATAGTGGGTACGACCCCAACCTTCCTTACATAACTTCAATCGCCAGTTACGTCCATACCCCTCCCCCCGGTTGTTACTCGTAACAACGTAGGGTTGACCCTGGCGGGAGCTCATGTTCTTGGGGGTGGGGGTTGGGGTACCTTCGAAACAGGACATTCGACAACCCCTCGTACGTGACGAATTCCCCCCCCCCCTTCCCCCAAGACAACTAGTCAGGGTACAATATTTCATGTAGTGAAGACGAATACTGTAGACATTCACCCGAACAGGTCCTCTAATTTTAGGGATGAACTTGTGTCCTAGTAGACTCTCAAAAAGACATGTGCGAGAACAGTACCATTGGGGCTGGTGTTCCACGTGCGTGCTAGTGAACACGTGGGGTCGCAATCTGAACGTGGCCTTAGCATTTTGAGGGGTCCGATCGTTGGGCCAGCGAATTTACGCCTAAATTCGCTTAAGTCGAATGAAAATGGTTCTTCGTAGGTGTCAAGAAAAGAATTGATTGATCGTAACGGTCGCGAAAAGAAAATTACAGATCAAGCGATGGAGGTAAGGCTGCTAAATGTGTAGGGCTAACATGAGGGATCGTAAGAGATTCATTATTATAATCGTTGACTCCAATATTGACGTCAGTTCCTCGTAATCAGTGAAATTCTTGAAGCATCCCCGTCTTTACCAAAGGAAAGTTCGTGAGAATGGTGTGTCTGTGGCACGGTGCATTGAGAAAACACTGAAAATTGATCCAATTATTATTTCTGACCGCCCTGGATCGCCAAGCACCCCAAAACGGGCCAGAAGACTCTTCACGGACGATCGAAAATCGCCACCATCTAAGTAACACTCTGCAGCATTTGTATCGCTCACATTAGGTTGCATCATTGCAAGTCTCTTTCCTTGATTAGTTCAGACATAGCCATCGATCCCACAAATTGGGAGGTCAAAGAATTTGGGTGTTGTTTTTCGTTCTGGTTTTGGGTTTGGCGCATTATGTGTCTTTATTCGGGATCGAACCTCACGTCGTGGTTTTCACATTGCTTTTGGCATTCCTAGGGCCGTTTAGAAAAAAAGTTATCATTAGTTCCATGTTCTCTGGCCTTGGGCGTGTGTCCCTCTATATATTCACATAAAATGCTCACTTTGATTAAAAAGCTCCTTTCTCTTCCTTAAAAGAGCTCCCCTGTTAATGAAGGCTGTTCACTTCGTCTGTAGATCGGTATCGCTAACCCTCTGGTGTCAGTCCTAAACTGTAAACTAGACTAGAGTGTTGAGTAGTTGTAGTTCTGCGTATACTTTGTCTGCCATGTCTGTGAGATTTCGAGAGAACAAAAGTTGGAATAAAATGAAGTGCATCTTGGCTGATGATTTCGCTGAAATGTTCGATTGCCCAAAGCATTAGAGTGTCACCTTCATTTATCGTGTAGTAGGCATTTTGAGTTTATTTATTTCCTAAAAAAGCAAAGAACATGTGTAAGCATGTGCTTCTTTCCAACGTATTTCTTATCAAAATTTTCGGTGCATGGCTGCATATACCGAAATAATATTCTGCATAAGCACGCCGAAGTTTGATTCTTGTGTGCTCTATTTATAAACTTCAGCTACAAGAGCGTAGTGAAAAACAAACTGGGATCTGTTTGGACGTGGCTCATTAAAGACAGTGATGATCACGATAACCCGAGGGCGGTGCGGTTTTGATGACGTCATCGACGTCATTGGTGCGCTCATCCCCTCAGTGCGCTCGGGGTGTGTGAGGGACTGCCTCTTGGCGCTCCTCCACCATTGACGTTCAGTGATGTCATTGAATCCGCAACGCCCTCCATCTATCGTAATCACTACCTTCGAAGAGTAGCGCCAAGCGCAGAGCTGATAGGTCACCCATTGCCTTTTGAAATGAAGCGATGGGATAAGGGTCGTTAAGTTGCATTTTTGATGGCGGGTATCAATATGGCTCCGGATCAAAGAAACGAATGGCGAGAGCACTTGAAATTCTCGGGTAAGGTTGAGAAGTCGTTCACGAATGATGGGGCAATATTGAGGCTATTTTCGTAGCAGAATTCATGCATATTCATAGATTCTGCTGTCCATCAAGAATAAATGTGCTCTTGAAGTTTTGAATTGAGAAAAATGTGGAAGATTTCGAGTAAGTGCATTGTTCGGAAAAAGGGCAATCGTCGAGTAGGAGTGGGGGAGCCATCAGGTATTCGGAATGTTGAAGAATGGACACTGTAACATGCAATCAGCTTGATTAGCTCAAAATTAACGCAGTTTCGACGCACTTTATATACTGAGGTTGCCACTCATGCGTTGGGGGGGGGGGGTGGGAGGGGAGAGGAAGTTCAACTGAGTGAGTCACTTACAACACTTGGGACTAAGCTTCAGGAAGGAGAAGCGACTCTAGGAAATATGTTGGCAGATTGCGATCTCTCGTATAGTTCTCCCCTCTCCTGGGTTTAGCCTAAGTGTCACCTACTACAGGGGGGCGGGGGGGCGGGGGGGGGGGGGGGGTGGCCCGTTTTGTATGTCCGCCCCCCCCCCCCTCAAGGACATGAGCGCCTGAGCTCTTCGACTTCCTTCTCTTCTATTCCCCCGCTCCATTTTCTACAGAATTAGGGTCTTAAAAACCCCATCTTGAGCCATATCAGTCAGATGAAAGCTGCAGGCCAAAATACGCAGTTGTGTACTTAAGGGCAATGCGTCACTATGGGACGCAACTTTTTTGTCCAGGTGTTAAAACAGGTGTCAGTGGCATAACCATAATATATATGATCGATCTTATATTTGCTTTGCCTGTGTTCTTTCCTGACTTTCTTAACTCCTCCTTTTTATTCTTATCTGGTTCTTATCATTTGTCTGTTCAGGGTTGACATAGTGACGGAACCAGAAAAACCGGTTCTTGCTTACGCTTCGATTTGCTGGTTTTTATTTGTCATGTGTTCTTCGAAATAGCTCTGCATGCGAACACGTGAGTATGTTTACGCAGTATAGATTGTGTACTGCTCGATTTTACGGCCAAGACATGCGTTCATTCGGATGGCGAGGAGTGCATGTGAGGTGAATTGACTTGCGTTCAGCAATTTCACCCAATGATTGCTTCTCGAGGGCCAGATGGGCTATCGAGAAGTATTTCTGGCATTCAATGTAGGGCTTGACACTCCTATGGAGCGCCGAAGTATTGTTTTTAATAACGCATAAGTCTAAATAAATCGCAAGGACACCTTTCAACCAACTTTTTCCTGAAAATTTTGCAACCCCTCTCCATTAAGGGATGTCAGTGCGACCCGCATCACCACCATCAGTCTTAGGAGGCTCTCCCACAATAAGACCCCGACAGCACACCAACTACGCCCACTTTTCCTTCAGAACAACCGTCGAGCCGGGGAGGGGGAGGGTTGGGGAAGCAAGTTGGTGAATGCGGTGTTCCCACAATGTCCTTTACTTTCCCCTACTTTTTTGAAACTCTCGCCAACTTTCGCCAAACTCTTCGGAAAACCTGTCAATTAAACCCCTTTTCACAACCCCCAACTCTCATTAACACTTCCCAAGATAAATAACCTTGCTCAACCCCATGCGATGCGAATGCGATTCCCCTTCTTCAAGTAGTGCGAACAGACGTTTTTTGACTGCTTCCAACTGCCTCCGTCGTTCTGGTGCTTCTGTAGACCGCTCACTTAAACGATCGTTTGACCTCACAGAGCTACCGCATGGTTTGTTGACTAGATCATAAACAAAACGAGTCAAGCGAGATTCATTTTCTGTACCGAACAGGAAATGCCCTCATAGATAAAGAATTGCGACGAGATATGTCATGAGCGGATGAGGGTTTTATCATATTGGTTCAGGGAAAATCGGATAGTGTAGGCCGTCTTAGAAGTAAAGTATCACAGAACTATTGAGGGCAAATGGATTTCTAATCAGCTTCTAGGAGATTCCAGAGATTGTAGAGATTTCGTGGGCTTGAGATTAGACACAAGGTGTAATAGTCCTATCGAGGGGTTCATCATGAATCGTTTCGAAGAAGGCTGGCGTTTTGGAATGAACGCGAAACCCTGAGGATGCTTGAGATCAGGAATAGGGGCCGATTATCTTGCATTTTTACGTCAAATTTTGGTATAAATTTCAACCATGACTATTATTATCATAATTATTATAATATAATTAATCATAAATATTATCACAAACATCCCCAAAAGTATTTCTATTTCATTTTGATAATCTCCTTTCTTTACTTAGCGATTGCTTGGGAGGGTCTCTTAAAGCAGTTTTCTTTTTTTCACGTCAACCCAGCAAAAATAGTTGATGTAAGGTCCGGAGAAGTAAGGGCCATCTGATGCGCTTATGGGATGAATTACTGTATGGAGTCCACTTTTAAAGGAGCCCTGTTGAAAATGCGGTCTTCTTTAAACGTCGGATCTCGCCACTTTCAAAGCAGTGATGAGTCGCTGTACCGTAGTTTGACGGCCGCCTGTGCATCAGTTCGATGCTGCACAGTGCGATATGCTGGCGCTTGCCGTCTCAGCTGATTTCCTAGCGAATCGCCCGATTCGCAAAGTATAACATGGGTTTGAAGATGTGGCACGCTGTATGTTTTGCAGCAAAGAACCGTCACAACATAGCAGGGCCCCACCCGCGGCGCGCTCACTCAGCCGCTCCACGCCCATCTTCTACGTGGTTATATGACCCTGACTTTTGAATACTAGTGTGCCAGTCATTTACTCCGCCCTGTACCTTGAAAGGAACGTGTGATTACAATCGCATAATGAATTAGTTTGACAGGGAGGATACAAGAATTTCTAAGCCTTACAAACGGTCTGTCTAATGCTCTTATCACACCTGCATTAGTTTAAAGGAGCTTCATACGGATGGGATGGAGAAATTCTGACGACCATAACTCCGTATAGCAATGAGCTTTTCAACCACTGAACGATGGAGGAACTTTTTAGCCGCTTTTGTTCACCTCGTTTCAGTGCCTTCTTTTGAGGTTCTTCCCATTGCTGCCCCATTAAAGGCACATCGCAGTATAGTGGGAGCGGAGTAATGGGGTTCGAATATGAGCCTGTGAGTGCTTGTTGACACGCTAGTGATGGAAATCGCGACAAAACTTTGGTTGGGGGGGGGGTCGTTTTTGGTGACGGAGATTTTACCATTTCGACAGAGACACACAGGTCGAGAGAAACTACGTTATATTTGTTGAGGTGAGAGTGCAGACAAACGAGACGGGAGAGTACAGCGGCCGAGCGAGAGGCCGCAGATTACCGCAGCGTAGGCGTTGGCTTGGCGCTTTGAAGGTGATTCTGGTTGGCAGGATCTCAAATCGCCGGTAGCGCCTTTGTCAACCGAATGTTAAGCTGGCGCTATTTTTACTTCTTCAGTCGCAACGCCCATTCCGCGAAAGGGTTCATGCCAGAGGATAGTCTGGAAGTGCACCTTTCAGGTGACTTACTTCCTCACTGAATAGTTGCACGAGATCGTATGAATGCGAATGAAAATTGAGTTCTTTGTTATTTGAGCTTAAAGCCGTGGGCCAGGATCAAATTGGTGTGATTCCTTGCACGATCAAATGAAAACGCGCATTGGGGCTAAAGTGGTGGGCCAGTGAAGAAAAAAGGAAAAAGATGCGTCGAGAACCTTAGTTTACGGGCTTATTTACCTTCATAAGGCTTCCAAGGCAATGGGAAGACGAGCGTCCATGAAGGGATGTAAGGCCCGAGGAGGCGGCAGCAGATGAAGAGGGCGCCAAACTACATATCCAGGACAACATAGATGCACTGCTGCCAGCTGCACTTTGCAAGGACCCGCCGCGTCTCTGTCGGGGCTGTTGTTTCGCGCAGCAGAGAATCACCCGTCTTGCGATTGCCTCGTGGTCTATCTTCCAGAACGAGGAATCGCTTCAGCACCATTTTGCGCTGGCTTTGTGTGTTCCATTAGGAAAGCTAACGTTCGCACGTATCTCGGCATCCATTCTCGCAGGCGAAACCGAATTCTTTCTACCTTCCGTTCACGCATCGCTGACACTCCTATTGAATGCGTTTTCTGTGAAAGCAGCCGATTATCACAGCATGGGTGGCCGGGTTGACAAACTCACTATTTCGATCACTCATCAAGCTGCTACCGTACTTCCCTTCCAAAACAAAAAGCGAGAAAGTGTCGGGTGCAGACCATAACACCACAAGTGACGACGGCCTCCAAGTAAATCTGGTTAGAAGTGGTTCATAGTGATAGCTGATTTTTGTAAATGATAGTTGTAATTAGTGACAACTGATAGAATACAACTGCAACAGGCTAATCATTTCATTGGCAGAAAACATTTACATTTTGTGGAGGCCGTCGTCACTTGTGGTGTATGGTCTGCACCCGACGCTCTTCTCGTTTTTTGAAAGGAGTATGCCAAATTGTCGACACGGAGTGATGAGAGTCTGGCTAGAATTCATTCCACCGCGATTTTATTACTTTCCAATTAGTTTATTTGTCGGTGTTATCGATACATCTTCTCTGCTCGTCTTCTACTGAATGCTAGACCTCGGCCCCTAATTGAAATTTCGGTCTATGTTTTGGCCCAGTGTAAGTAGTTGGACGTGAAGGGACACGGTTGAGCGGCGCGCTGACACTCATTAAATGACATTTGCATAGCGAATACAGGCTATTTTGAGTTGACTCGCACGTGACAAGTGCTCTCCCGGATACATGCATGTTTGAGTTGAAGTCAGAACACAAAACGTCACAACGAAAAAACAGGTACCCGCAACCTGAAAGGGAAGGTTTACGAGGCGGAATGGAAGCTGCTCACGCTGACGATGGGAAAACGCATCCTGGATCATCACTTTCTAAAAAATAGATGTCATTTTTCGGGTTGCGACGAAGCTGATTAGATTTTGGGAGGATTCTGCGCATCATTCGCTTATGTACTCCTTCCGACTCGCTGAAGAGCCCTTGAGGGAACTCTAAACATGTCCAGGGAAAATCATTTCGGTGAGTGCTTCTCATATTATGTCGAGGTCCGTCTTGGATAACATTCAGTCGCTGAGGCGTCGAGTAGAAGATCGAGAATGAGGGCATCAGTACCTCTCTTATTTAAAAACGATCACGTTTAAAATTAGTTGAGGTTTATAGCGCCTTAAAATTGATAATAGAATCGAAATTTTTATTGAATAAATAATTTTATGTTCTATATTATAGTACGATTTTTAGTTTTGTCAATGTATTATCACGGGGGTGTGAACAAAGAGTTAGTCTATTTCCGTTTCGCACATGCGAAGCCGGGCGGGCTAAGCATCCTTTGGGCTTGTCAGTAAGGGAAGGAAATAAATACTGCAAATATTGCTTAAGTATTGCTTAAGACATTGATTAATTAGTTTTAATATCTATTTCAATTAAACTTGTATAATTGAACCTACTGTTGGACGTACTTCTTTTGATTGTAGCATTGGTGTTTATGTTTTTCTTCTAATATAATAGTTATCTCCATTCATGTTTATTTCTTAACTTCCATATTTTTCTTATAGGTTAATGACAGTCCTAGGGAGTTTCTGGACGTCTGAAATTCTCAGCTCTATTGAATTTTCGGCTCAGTCCAACGGTATTTTTCGATATTATGATTGAAATTCTATAGTTTTCATGCGTCGAGCTCAAGGGTTTATTAAATAATATGGGGGTCTTTATGGCGGCTTAACTACAATGGCGAACATGAATGTGTTATCAGGTTGACATAACAGGGGCTGGAACAGAGTCAACCCTGCGTTGCGCAGTTCGCAACGGCACGTTGAGAGATCCTCAACGCACGCTGTATGGGCGGAGACACAGACGGCTCGAGCATGCGAGTGTGAATGTTCGCGCGAGAGAACGTGTCTAATCGGGCGAAACTGCGCAACGTGGCCGTTGAGAACTGCGCAACGCAGGGTTGACTCTGCTTCGGAATCGTTTCAAGTGATTGCAAAAATTAGCTCATAACGAGTTTGATATTGTTCAGAGCAAATTTACAAGCAGCAGTGTTTAGTGCTCCCTATAAGAGGGCCGTAGATAAATATGTGGGACACTGAAAGGAGTGGTCGATGTTAGTCGAATTCGTCCGAGATGCGCCATGCATTCTACTTCGATTTAAAGGCTTATTTCACGAGAATAGGCAACCCATTGGAAGTTAGGTTAGAGATGGTCAGTGATGCACGAAGATGAAAAAAAAAAAACCAAGAAAATCTGTCTAGAACCCGTGAACCGACCAGGGCCTCTTCCTGCCTGTTATTCCGCATTGATGCGATTTTCATCTGTGTTGCCCTCTTCAACGCTAACGTTTTCTCCGCTAAACACTTCGAAACTCGGACATGAGAGGGCGGAGATGAGGTAAGCAAACCAGCCCTTTTGGCGTTTCGGCTGGGACCGTATGCTGAATGTTGGGGAGGGGATGGGGTCCCCAACGGTCGACGGTTTACTTCAACTCGGTTGGTACGATAGGAGAGTACTGACGCAAGTGGTGCAGCTGGTCCAGCAGCTCCGCCAGAAGGGCTGGTTTGCTCACCCCAGGACTAAGCCTTGGAGAGGGGACGGACCCGTCCTCTCTTTAAGGCTTAGTTCTGAGGTAAGCACCAAATTGTGGCGGTTCTAAGGACCGAGTTGAAGTGGTCCGTCCACCGTCGGGGACTCCATCCCCTCCCCAACATTCAGCATACGGTCCCAGCCGAAGCGCCAAAAGGGCTGGTTTGCTTACGTCGGGAGGTGGGCGTACCGCGCCCAATAGCATACATTGCGTTGGCGGGAAGCACCACGCTAAGATTCGCTGGGGTATATTTCTGGCACCGAAAATGTTGTCCGGTCCGCACCGCTTCGGGACCGCCCCTTTAGATCACGGGGGCACATCCTGCACTGAGAATTGCGTGTCGGTCGGCACCTTTAGGAGGTCCGCCTGCCTCTCCACTAGGTAGGTTTCCTATGGGTTAAAATTTTATAGTGAATATTTGATAGCCTTTCTTCCGCTTTCATCTCGAGTTTTATACAGCAATAGAAAAGCAAATCCTGACTAATTTTGCTGTAGCGGATTTCAACTATTCTTTTCATTCATGCTCAAAAATAGAATGAGCTCAAAGAATGAACCTAATAGAAAATTTCATAAGGTTTTTTTTTGAAAATCTTTGCTGAACAAAACGCATTTGACGATTTTGGGGGCAAGTGGCTTATTATGTACTATGTTGGGATATTGTATTGGCTATAAAATAAACATAAAGAACTTGGGTGGGGGTGGGGGGAAGCTGCGTATGCACGAAAAAAGTGGATGACGACGTGTTGACGCGCACGGGCGTCAGAATGTCTCACGTAGTCTTCAAAATCTGACGCGCATGCTCGTCAAGCTGTCGTCAATGTGTTAATTCCCAAGTAATTAGGTGAAGCAATTTTCGCAAGCTATCTAGAAGAATGAACCGATTCCCCTTCAAAGCAATGAATTAATCAAAAGTTTAGTGGAAGAAAACCAACTGAAAAATAGGTAGTGTTTTATTGGAAAAAAGAAACGTAATAGAAGTGAGTGACTTTGTAGCCAAGTCCCATTGCAAACATTGGACATATTTATGCAGTCAATGAAGTTGTATTTCTTTTTCTCTCCCAAGTACCCCTACTTTCACGTAATGGCATTGGCAAAAGAACCCGCATTAGGATCACTTTGCCCTTTCTAGGGACAAAAAATTCTCTGTGATGACGTTTTCAGTATAGTTTCTAGGCTTACACTAATGCATCAAGCATCCATTGCCTCTAATAGTCTACTAACCTCCATACCTTATCTTACTTCATGCCTAAAAGCAATTCCTAGTTATTACTCCATCCAATTAAGCTATGCTAAGTGCACCATGGAAAAGCTGAGTTGGGCGAAATGGTGCCCCGGTAGCGTAACTGGTAGCGCACTTGCCCGGAAAGCGAGAGGTGCGGGTTCGAGTCCCGTCCTGGGGCGAAAGTTTTGTTCACAACCCAGCATTCTTGTGAAACATTCGCAAGGCGAACTGCGGCCAAAAACAGCAGTTAACAAACAAAAACAAGTCAAAATCTATTCAATTAATTCAACTGTGAGAGGTCCTTTCGGCTGGGTTGCTCATTTATGAATCCCTCCCATGGTAACCAAAACCTTACGTGGGCGATTTCGAAGACAAGAAAGTTACGTGTCATGAGATATTTGCCTTTTAATCGCAAATTGACAAGCCTTAGATGGGATGCACATCTGAACTTCTCCAGAAGCGTTTTTGTGTTGACAACAAGCTGATTAGCATATCCGCGTAAGCTTGCCTTGGGCAGGCATGCGGGCCAAACAGAAGAACTGCAGTTTGAGGGAACCATGCGAAAATAACTTCTTACTTTTGGGAACGACTATGTCGTCTCAAAGCCTCTACCTCGCTATGAAATATGTATAGGGCGGAAATAGGACTTAGGAGGAGGTGCTGCATGCATAGCTCTTGATTGGTTCTATCCATGGCCTCATCTATGAGTGCTTAGCTTCTTTGGCAAGTAACACCTGATTTGTTGCACAGCAATCTTCAGCAGTTCACCTAAGTACTAACTACAAATCCAATGCCTTTTGAATGCCAATAAAAATAGAATTGTAAGTTTTACAGAAAGGAATTTATGTTC
>MU895663.1:0-13187 GCA_036418205.1 Ostertagia ostertagi
AGTAAAGAATTAAGTTGTTCGGACGTGTTAACCTCGATAGCCTCCATCATGCCTACAAGCATACTGGCCGAAAGCGAGCAGCTCGCCCAAGTTATCAACTGAACAAGTGGGCGTAACGCTTTCAGGGGCGGAGTGCTTCGGAAGTCCTGCTCAGCAACCAGGGCACCTTTCGTCGTGAAAGCGCCACATTTCGCTTCCTTGGCAGCCAAGTAACTGCTTCGTGTGGCGCATATACTCCCCCGATGCGCCCTTCCTTATCGTAATCGCTTCCTTTAATTCATGTAATAGTCCATGATGAGTTGAAGGAGGGTTCAGTGTTTAATATGCCACTGATCAAACAGTAGAGAACATCATGCTATTATAAGTGGAAATTGCACCTTTCCCACGGAAACTATTATTGAAAATTACTGGATACCCTATTTTATTACTGGTTATTGAGTAGTAAATCGCTTGAAATAAAATAACCACATGGGATTCAAATGAGCGGTACAGTATGGCGGGGGCCTCAAACTGCTCGCAAAAAGGCCTGCTTTGATATGTGCGTGGATAAAGAAAGTGTATGCAATTGACTCGAGCATGGTGATGCTCGAAGTTTTTAGTCTATCGCAATAGTCTGGCAGTTGCGTGATCCGAGGATACTGGCTTTTATGGTTGGTTCGGCCGTAAAACTCTATCCTTGCGAGGAACTGGGGAGAAAGGAGAGTTTGCCTGATTACGCAGTAGTTTCAGGAGCTCATTTCAACGCGATAGAAGAAATGTTTGCTGCAGGAGACGTACAGTACCATGTGGGTTCACTAATGCTATGAAAAAAGTTGGAGGTGGTGAAGAAGCAATAGACCCCACCTACCAAGCATACAGCTTAGGGCTCAATATCGGAGAGTGTCGGGACCCACCGAGTCTTCCGCTCCTCCGCGGTTGGTCAATCGGGGCCAAAACGGACTCAAGCAACCCCACTAACTGCAAAACAAGCAAAAAGATGCCACTGCGATTCTGAGGTGATTCAGAGTGCATGGCGCATCAAGCAAAAGGTCTGGGCAATGTCGAGAGCTTAATCGTCCTACAGTCCGTGATGGTTAATCCGATTCAAATCAATTGCGTTACGTCCTGCTACAGCGACAGACCCCCATAAGCTGTAGTAAGGCGTACATGTACAGTCAAAACTACTCAAAAGAATCACATAAAGCACTGTGCTCAAACATGGTTACCGTACAGATAATAACCAATCTTACATACAGGAAGGATCAACATTAAAACTGAAATCAAACAGATAATCAGAGTTCTCGTGAACAGTGGGCTGTCACCATGCTAGCATGGAATTTATGGGAACGAGGCGGAGCTTCCTCAAAATGTTGTAACTTGTAAATGCCATTTATTTTCCTACCATTTTATTCCTATACGATGTTCATTCCTCTTCATTTTTTCTACCATAATTCGGGCGGAAGTGGTGTAGTGGCAAGTGGCACGCTTACCACGCGAGCGGTCCGGGGATCAAATCCTGGGTCGTGAGTCGCCCGGGCCAACCAAGCCTTCCATCCCTCCGGGGTCGGTTAATTGGTACCAGACTTGTCTGGGAGGATAAAAACACTGACTTGTACATCGGCTGGCCCCCGCAAGTCATTGTATAGGCCACATCGCATTCAAACGCCACTACGAATGTACAAATGGAAGTAGAATGCGTGCCGCATCCCAAAAAGGGATTGATCAACGGCAAATGCTTTATCCTTTATCCTTTTTCACCATTATTTCGCTCGAACATGAAAGTAATGGAGAGAAAAAAACTGGCTTCAGCTCCGTACTTATAACGTACCAAGGTCTTTATGAAGGCAACTTATGCTCTTAGCTGATGAATAAGAGATTGTGTTAGGTTGAGTAAATTTTCACTTGAAACGTTTCGGCTCTATTTGTGGAAAACCTTTGATTTCCGCTCCATAGCCTCTGACTGCCACGATGGAATCGAGCCCTTGGTGGATGAATTCTCGTCCAGCTCGAATCACTGCAAACACTGCAATTTCAGCAAGTCTATTTTCATCTGTTGACAACATCGGGAAATGATGCAGACGGATACTGACTCATCGAGCAATGAATATTGTTTATAGAGATGTTACCGCTGATCACCGAAAAGCTCTAGACGTCAGCAATAGCTCAATATACTTTTTTTGCATTGCAAACGTGGTGAGTCAAGGATTGTTAAGTAAAAGGAACGGATGCTGGCATTAGGATGGATGTGGCTTACAACAATCTATTATACAGGGGGGGGGGGCAAAAAAAGAGTCACTTTGCCCATGGCGCACATCATCAAATTTTTCGTCGCACAGGATGCCGTTGTTGATGAATGTTTTACGGCAGAATATTCCTTAGGTGTCCCCATAAGCAGAAGCAGGCCCTCCTTCACTGCCCCACCGTCTTCAGAATATGACGTCATCTGCCGTCACCGTCGAGCTCAACGAGGCTTACCGTAATCGCTCCGGCCTGAAGCTGCTACATAATTTCTTCAATCGATTAACTGGTGAATAGCTTCTAGAGACACTAGCTGTGACTGTGCAAGACCGCTTTTGACCAGCGTTTCAGGGACGTCGTAATGGTCTATGGTACCTCGACGACCTCGTTGAGCTCGTACCGTGAATGAAAATCTTTTGATGTAGGAGACTCTTATGTGACATGTCGATAGACCAGAATGTGCTCATTAATATTCAGCTTGGGCTCATTTGGTTTGGATTCGCAGGGTTAAATTGATTGCGTTTTGAATGTGGACAGAAGTGACTTTTTTGGCCCCCTCCCCTGTAGAAGTCTTGCTTAAACGATGAAGCTGAATTCGATAAACAAAATGGTTTAGCATACATCTGCAGGAAAGTTGCAGATCTACTATTTAACAACCTCGAAGACTACAAAAAAACGATGCCGAATTTTTTGAAATCTTGTGCTCTCTCCATAAACATTATTAACATATATTAATGTGTGGTGGATTCTCGCTCTATGTACGACTATCTGGGCTTCACGCTGTATAGATGAAGATTTTCTCTGGTTTTGTAATCAAGTTATTCAGCGAAATGAAATAACCCCTCTTAGCCACTTTTGGACGCCAGCAAGGTTGGTTCCAGTTTCAACGTCATTCCTCGGTCGGTGCAAACTAATGCGTTAAGGGGATCTGGAAGAGAGCTGATTGCACTATGTTTTTTGAAGCGATTGATTCACACTATGGTGATGAACCATGTTGGTGACGCATGAAGTTGTAAAGGTAAACCACAATCCTCGAAAATAACAACAGTGGTATTGAAGTGGTAAGCGGCATTTGCAAATTTGCGTGTAAAAATATTTGCGTGTAAAAATTGCTCGATGATGTGGAATGAGCTGAACTCCATGCACCGGTGGTGAGATATTAACATCGGGAAAATAGGGGAGAACACAAACTGAATTCGTACTGTGGGAGCGTTCTGCGCGAGAATCGAGTTAAATTCTGGTCGAACTCGAAGTGGCATAAAGGTTCAAACTACATAAAGTGAAAAACAGTCTCAGGCTTCTATTTCGTGAGCACACTCCTCTTGCTCTTGACCTGGATTTCCAAAAAGAACGGTGCTCCAATATACCAAATCTTTTTTTCATTTCTGCTCCATATATGTCCATCAGATAAGCGATAAGCGATGTTGGAAGGCAAGCAATCAATCGAAGAGAACCCTCTCTTTTAGAAACTCCCCCCCCTTCAGACTAGAGCAGAAAATACGCACAGGCGTCTTCTCTTTGAAAATCTAAACATTTTTACAACTCTTTTTTTTTTAATTTTTTTCAACTTAAGCAAATTTCTTGATGGGCAGATCTTCTAGTTTGAAGCGCGCAAATTCTCTTTCAAATGGGATAAGGGAAATGTCACTTGTGAAAACGTATTATCAAAACCCATGTGTCCACGAATTTTCCCGCGTTGTTTTAGAAATTTTTTACAAAGGTGCATCATTGATATTTTAATAGGCATATTTCAAACCAGGAAAGAAAACAAATTTTTGCTGTTCACGGGGCTTTTTTTCTTCAAATTGTTTGCCTCTGAAGAAGATTATAACCCCTTAATTTGTAAACATGCGTGCTTCAAAAAAAATTTGCGCACAAGTTTCGGCGAGAAATACTAACACACAGGTGTGTGAGGGCATCATAAGCCTTGCAACAAATTACATTTATTGCTAGAGAATTTTGGTGAGAACTTTTTAAAATCCGCAAGCAATGTTGGTTGACGTAGCACACAACTTTGCAAATTCTCAGCCAACCATCCACCTTCTTGTCTCGCTACTTGTTATGGAATCACACCGATTTCGCCAAAGGGTCTCCGCGCCCATAACTTTCACGGGTACTGCTTGGAATGTTCCGCGAGTCATGCTACACCAAGGATAGCCAGAAGATGGCGAGGCACGTTCATCCGTCAGTCACGGGCGCATCAGCGCCTCGACTCTGCCAGCTTTAATAATTTTTTATTAGATTGAAGAATGATCCACACTCCAACCACCCCGTGACTGAAATCACAATGCTCTTCCTGGCGCTATTCAAAGGGATCTGGATGGACTGTTGATCATTTGTCAGAACTCTTTCGATGAGACAAGGATACAACACTGAGGCATGTCCAAAGACTTGTGAAGAGTCGAAATATAGGGATCACATTCCACATGCCTTAAGCTCAGAATGAGCTCCGAACACGATCTACCAATCATCATGTTCAAGTCGCTTTACTATGGATTCTTCGATTAACCATCCATCTCAAAAATCAGGAGAAGGCATAGTGTTCTACCATCCAACACGCCGGCAGTAACACCCGCTCAAACGCTTTGAGAGTTTTTACTGCTAAGTTCAATCTCGTCCAGGTAGGGCCTTCTCAGATTTTTAGTGGGATACGAGAGGAGTGGAGCCCTGGAAGCGCCTTTGTGCAGGTTCGCAGTCGTCGCGAAAGTCAACCGTCCACATCTCGCTTGCAACCCTTTCAATTCGAAGGAAGAAGCAAGACAAAGTTTGCTTTCTGTGACACTGTTGAACCACCTCTTGTTAAGAAGCCAGGAAAATTATGAAACTCTCGGACAAAGACTCCTTTCGTATCCACCTTATAGCTCTAACCCATGCCAAAGGATGCCCACCTGCTTCCCTTTCCAGACCACGTCCTAGAGGAGAAATCTCATCCTAACCATCGTAATGTCAAAATCGACATCTCTCATCGAATAGCATTCAACGGAGTTCTACAAGAGAGGCATCGAACAGCTCCTAGGGCGTTGGCAATAGGTTGTAGATATTGATGGTGTGTGGTGCTGGATGAAGGAACAAAAAGATAATGTCGAATAATTCTAAGGTACGTATTTCCATTTGAAAATAAGGTTACCGAAAATGATAAACAAACCTTCGCAAGTGACACCTTGTTGACAGATAAAATAGTAAAGTTTCCTGCGCAACAATTCCTGCAAAGGGGAGTCTAAGATGGATAGGCAGCCCCTTGAGTGGTCGCGGTTAGTATTTCTGTGAGGTATACACCAGTTATGCATTTGAAGAAATTGTGTAGCATCGTTGGGCTATAGCGGTCACAGTGGGCCTCCTTGAGCTCGTCGGTGATGGCAGATGACGTCATCTCCTGAAGACGGCGATGGCAATGAAGGAGGGGCGACTTCTGCTCATAAAGGGACATCTCAAGAATATAGTAGTAAAACTTTCATGAACAGCGACACCTTGTGCGACGAAATGTTTGATGATGTGTGCCATAGGAAAGGTGACTCTTTTTTGACTCCTTGTCCTGTAGATATCCCTTGGTCTTGGTTGCTATGATATTATGGTGTCCACCTGGTTTATCTATGATTGTTCCACGGGAAGTTTAATGCTATCCTGAGTCAAACTTCTTTTGCAGTACACATGCTTATGGCCATTTTATTACAACAATTGTAGACTATATGCTGATTTGTTTGAATCTGAAGACCCAGCCCAGTACATCATGGCATGTCCAACTAATTTTTTCTTTCACTCGAATGTATCTACTCCACTGCAGGTTGCCACATTGTAAAACATAGTGTAGTGCCATAGCAGCCTTGTCTTTGGGTCATTCATTCATTCATCATTGATCCATGATTTTCAAGATATGCATTCATGTTGCTTCTAACAGCATGCGAACAACTGATCAACTTGATTAAATAACTCGTGACAAAGTGGAATTGTGGAAAATGTGAAGCATGCGCTCTATGAGTATGGCTCCGGTCGTGTAAGTACTTACTGCCTCGATCGTGGTACTGCTGTGCCTGAAATATTCGGGATGTTTAAAACGGTTGAATCCTCTTTATTTTTCATCGAACTAAGTGAGTGATATATAGGAGATGACCAACCAGAAACACTCCAAACCCATCATAAAACGAAGCTTTTAGAAGCATAAAGTAAATTCTACTAGAAAAGTTTAAAAATCTGCGAGAAGTACGACACATTTCAATAAGCTTAATCAGCATACAGGATTCGGGATAATAGACGTAGGCGTGGAAAAGTGTCAGTATGAAGCTTGAGTGGAGGGTGGTCTGGAAAAGAGAAGGAAAGCGAACTAAACCTTCGATTACGCCCCGTACAGAAAAATCTCCTAGCCGCAATGGGACCGCTATCTCAATCCGCCCGCGCTTTTTAAGCAGCGCAACGTGGCAACCGACAGTGACGGCGGGCTCGCAAATGATGATGTGTGTTGCGGGTTGTACAGGCTCCTTGCGCCTTTGTCGCACTTTCGAGCAACAAAGGGGCGCGACATCAAGGCTTGCCCGCATATTTGCTACCCCAGGAATACAGGAGCGCGCCTAATCCCAGAGCAAGCCCTCAAAAACAAGCCCAGATGGGGTTGTGTCGAAGAATCCAATTTGTGAGTGGGATAGAGTAGCTCATGTGCATCACGGATGTGCCGTTGTCGCGGCACTGAAGGGCTGTCGCCAGGGCGAAAATCGCTTGAGGAAATGACAACGGCTTCGTCGAGGATTCTTTCACGTTATTCACCCTAGCTGTCACGTCATACGAAGCAATCAGTGGCGGCCGTCGACAGGGATGTTTTGTTACCACAATGTGGTGCGTCCTGCCGCTTCTTTTATATAAGAAAAAGTAGAGAGAAATACATTTATTCTGGTTCATTTAAAGCTTGCTTTGGTTTTCCTTTTTATTCATTTTCAGTCAGCTGGGCATCCCACAATTCCATAATCGACCGCTGTTAGCCAATCATTTTGATCTGGGGTTGTTGCTTTAAGCCATTACATTTCGTTTTTGGGCGCCTGCTTACAGTAGCCGCCGCGTGCAGCGCGATGAATGTGAAGAGTGAAGCTAACTACGACACAAAATTGTACAGTTCGCTATTTCCTGAAGCTGGTTTCAGAGTCCGCGATCCGCCGCGCGACGCCCACAGAAATCACGATGTCCCGATCAAAATATTGCGAAGTCCTCTCAACTCGCCGCCATTTCTGCTTGAAGGTGATGAGTTTGACTCGACACTTCGTGATTCTGCTTGCTTCAAATTCAGTGTTTCGAATGTTCAACTTGAACTGGCGACATTTGATCGGATCACGGACTCTGACACCAGCCTAATAAAACCTGGGTTGCACTAACGATGCACCTGGTTCTACAAGCACAATCGGCGTTACTACATGCCAAACCTACTACAAGTTGGATATAAATAGACTGCGCCCGAAGCTTTTCACAAAAAGAACCGAAGGACTTCCTTCGCATGACAATGTCTAAAGTCACCTTGCTCAGTTACAACTTTGCACTACAAGATCTGAACATAGGAACTCCTCAAGAAAGCCCTCAGAAAGCGTGCTGCTATGCGCAGCGCGATAGGCAACGGGCCAGATTTTGATACCCTTGTTACCTCAGGAGGGGAGAGATCTAAAGTCAAAGATAGTCTGCAGATTCACGTAATTTTACGACTTAGAGTAGGGACGTTTTTGTATTTGTGACGGTTTCTGACCTGGGAAAAAGGAAGCGGGACCAATGGAGGCACCAATTCGTGATCCCGCGTCATAGAACAATTTGAGAACAGCGTATCGAAGATCAGAAGAGAGTAACAGCAGAAAGATCGGTGGCATGCTTACCATGACGTCGTTTATAAAATAAATCTGAAAATATTACAACCTGCTAGAAGTTCTTTTTGGTGCTATTAGGGGTTCGATTGTAAGTGGGGAGACATTACTCAGAGTTGCTCAGAGAGGCGTTTTTATGCAAATATTATCACGTTGGTATTTCAGCAATGCGGTGGCTCTTATTTTTGTGAGCGATTGGTTCTCTGATTATCCTCGAGAGCAGCGTGTATTGTCGATGAGGTTCTAATTCTAACTATTTTTTTGGATATATACCCTTCAATTAATCTATCAAATTCGGGTGCAAATTTAAGAAAAATTTAGTTTGATATCTATTATTTAGCCTCATAGCCTCTTGAGACTTTATCGCTTGGGGTCGGGTTTCTGTCCAGTATCACAGTATTTCTACCCCTTTACTCATGTACTGGAGGAAGCTGCTTGCCTGAACGACTTTCTCTGGCTGTGTTTTTGTTAGCATTCTCTAATTTCTCTTATGTGTTAACTAATCACAGGTGGATGGTTACATTCCATATTTTTATTTTTCCTTTCTTCTTGAGTCTGCAGGATGATTTCGCGTACAGCCAAATCCTTCAATATGGTGCGTCATTGAACGCATAAATGAACAAATGAATAAATTATAAAGTTAAATTTCTCAATTTCATCAAGATATTTTGTTTTGGTCATATTTTTTTCGTATCTATCCCCTACTGAATATATTGATTCAATTTATCACTCCTTTATCACGATTTGGAAAATAAAATTAAAGCATAAGGGAAAACCCACATGATTGAGCGCCCAGAAAAACAGAGCTTCGTGCCCGATTAAAGGAGCGATTGTCAGAAGAAGCTCTTGTGAACACATCATCAGGGCGGAAGTGAAGGTAATCAGTGTATATGTAAGCAGACCCTAAATCGAACATCTTTTTCGGGTAGGCGGTAAGAAGCTGGAGGAGGGGAAAGATGACCACCTACAAGGCACTTAGACGACGGAGCGCATTTTCGGCGAAACGACTTAGCAAACGAATTTAGTGAACCCTTCTTTTGAGCACAGCCTCAAACGTGAATTCCGCGACTGATAACTGAAGCAAGTGGTTCCTATTAAGATGCACTTACTTCCATAGTCTGCGTTCGATTTCGAGACAGGGTCTCAGTTCAAGCGGCCGTTTTTTCCAGTTTGTCAATGTACTGTATTATGAAGAACGGAGTTTGTTTTGATAACATCGGTTGAATAAGATGACAACATCAAACGAGGTTCTTCCTGCATCACCACTTACCACTTAAATTTTTGACGGTGACAATTGTATTAGGTTGTCCCATAATTAGTGAATCACTTTACATTTATTGCTATAAAAAATCCAAGAAAAATGGTGAAGGCGTGAAACATGTTTTGCGAAGTAGCATCCACATTATCCTACCTGAGCAATTACTCAGCCCATTTACATGCTGCCTTCCGTGGCTGATACTTTCAATTTTTCTGGAACCTATTTTTGAGCTCCCTTCTTAATCACTTCTGATTAGGATCTTTCAAACGCCCAACAACATAGAGAATCAACCAGCAGATAGGCGAGGGCACGCGACCTCAATCCGCGGTCTGTTTGTGGCAATCTCATTGCTGTACCCAGCGCCACTGAGGGTGGATCTAGGACAAACTGGTACCATTTGCTAGAGCATGTCCGACTTGTTAAAATGATAGACATCTACGTAGAGTTGTAAAGATTTTAAAATATTTAGTTTGTATCTTGTATGCTCTGAGCCCGAAACAGCTCCACACACGATCTGACATCATCATGTTGCTTCTGATCCCAGTAGTCTAACAAGAACGGTTCACAGCAGAAGCCGAACCTCTTCGAGTCCGACTTTCAGAGATATTGGTGGAGCACGAGAGTGACCTTGCGCTGGGAACCGCCGCCCAGTAATACTAGGGTCACTGAAGAAGATCAACATCTACAGCGTAATGGCGACGCGTTCAATTTGAAAGTAAAGCAAGACAAAGTCTGCTTTTTTCCTGAGGTCGTTCGACCCACCTTGCGGAGAATATTCATAAAAAATTGGAGACTCCCAGGCTAGCAGTTCTTTCACCTCCTCTGTGTGGCCCTATCCTCGTGCCAACAAAAGACAACTCAGTCTGACCTCTAGCGCTCTTCCCCAGGAAGAAATTTTACGCTAAGTGACATGACCTCAAACTCGACTTCCGATCTTTCTTCGATCAATAGCTCCTGGAATTCTAGAGATAAGACAGCGACTAAATTTCCTTGTATAGGCAATACATTGTACACTGCGACGCATAATCTTAGTTCCACCTACAAATTTCCCAAAAACTAGAATTTGGAGATGTTTTTGAAAAGGGCTCTACAGACAAATTGTGACACATGCAAATGCGAATCTGAATATTATCACGGAAATCCAGTTTGAGAAAGCAAAAATTTTTATCCTCATTTTCGAAAATACCCGACTTGCCTATGACGCAAAATCATAGTTCCACCACATGTTTCTCTGCTGCATTTTGCTTTTACCCAATCAAATTTTGAAATTATTACCCACTCAAGTCCCTTAGCTTATAGCAAAGGCAAAACCGCTGTCGAACTTCCGTAAAAGGAAAACCCTAGCAAAAGAGACGCAGGAGTTGTTGAAGTGTCAGCTCACGGAATTTGTCGGGGTGACTTCATAACGAACAAATTTCTCAAGGATGCTACAGGATATGATTCTGGGGAAGATCCGACTGAGATAAGCGCCGTATCGTGAGAAAATAATACGACTTTATCCAGACGGGTACGGAAATCAAAACTTCTTCAAAAGTTAGTGTCTCAATGGAAGCAGTTTCACGTGTTTTACAACACGCTCGTGACAGTCCATGTCTGGAGGATAAGAAATACGCTTTCAGTGAGAAGAAATCAGAGAGAAAAACGAGCCATTTTCTTCAAAAAGTTTTGCGAAGTGACCAGGCAATGTGGGGACCATCATCTCCTGATCATTTTCTTCTCCATACATGTGTGCTACGAAGTAGAAAACCGATCTGAGAAAGAAAAACGTTAAGAGAAAGAAAGACGCAAATCAAAAGTCGCAAATGAAAGAATGCCACCGCTTCACTCGAACTGGCTGGCTGAGCTTTCAAAGAAAAATGGCTCGTTTTTCTCTCTGATTTCTTCTCACTGAAAGCGTATTTCTTATCCTCCAGACATGGACTGTCACGAGCGTGTTGTAAAACACGTGAAACTGCTTCCATTGAGACACTAACTTTTGAAGAAGTTTTGATTTCCGTTCTGGATAAAGTCGTATTATTTTCTCACGATACGGCGCTTATCTCGGTCGGATAGTAGTCAGAGTTCTTCCCAGAATCATAATACCCGACAAATTCTAGCGTGAGCTGACACTTCAACAACTCCTGCGTCTCTTTTGCTAGGGTTTTCCTTTTACGGAAGTTCGACAGCGGTTTTGCCTTTGCTATAAGCTAAGGGACTTGAGTGGGTAATAATTTCAAAATTTGATTGGGTAAAAGCAAAATGCAGCAGAGAAACATGTGGTGGAACTATGATTTTGCGTCATAGGCAAGTCGGGTATTTTCGAAAAAATGAGGATAAAATTTTTTGCTTTCTCGAAACTGGATTTCAAAAACATCTCCAAATTCTAGTTTTCGGGAAATTTGTAGGTGAAACTAAGATTATGCGCCGCAGTGTAGATGGCAAAGGCGTATGTTTCAATATGGCAAGACTTTACATAGAAAAGAAAAAAAAATTGGATTGAAAAAACACCCAAAGTGATTCAATAATTATGGGACATCCTAATACAAACCACTCCACTTCACCTTTTCGCGTGCCTTATCGCCTTTCCTCTGACCGACGGGTGTAGGCCTGGATGTTTATACTCGGCGCCACGTTCTGCGCACAAATGTAAACATTTCTTTATACCGCATGCTTTACTTTACGATGCAGGAGAACTCTTGCAAGCATTTGAAAACTTACTATTCGTCAAATTCCCATTATATCTAAATTTCAACGTTCTAAAGGATGTTCCAAAATTATGGCAGACAAAACACACACTTTAGAACGAATATTGATCCAATGAAAGGAATAGCCGAAAAAAAAACTATATAATTCTTGTTACAAAACGCCGCTGGCTTTGGATTGAAATCTGTCATCTATTTTGCGCACATACAGACCTCCAAATGAAGAGGGGATGCGTGCACGGCGGCAAGCAGGTGAGACGTTTCAAAATATCCCGATATCTTGTCGTGCCTTCTTCAGGAGAACAAATTTTTTAGGGAGTTGAGCTTGTTCTTGCTTCCAGTTTCACCATGCAGGTGATTCAGCTAGATTCGATGGGTAGATGGTCACGGTGTGGGTAGGAGAGCTGCTTTCTGAATGCCAGCTCAGGTTACTGTACCTTAGTAGCGCAATGAATAGAATTTATTCAAGCTTCGAAGAAGTGGCAAGTTAAAAGCAACGGGAACTATATACAGGGGGGGCCAATAAAAAAAAGACATTTTGTCTCCACTTTCCAGATGGATTTAAGCACATTTTGCTCAATTCAGACCGAATGGTCTCCAACTTATTATTAAAGAGCGCATTCCATTCTAAGAAAATCTTCATGTGGCCACCTACGTGGACGGCATCAGAAGAATTTGCCCTGGAAACATGGTGCACTGGTCGAGCTCAATGGGGTCTTCGAAGGATCGTGTACCATAACGACCCTTACTGGAAAGCTAGTTTCGAGGGGATTTGCACAGTGGTAGCTAATGCCTCTAGAAAACTATCCAACATTAAATCGATTCACGAAATTGCGTAAGAGCTTCAGGCTGAAGCTCTTACGGTAGACCTCCTTGAGCCTGACGACGGTGACAGATGACGTCATATTCTGAAGACGGTGAGGGCAGTGAAGGAGGGCCTGCGTTCACTTATAGAGGGACACTTAGGGAATACTCTGCTGAGGAACTCCCGTCAACGACAGCAATCTCTGCGAAGAAAAAAGAGCCGAAGTCCGACATAGGCAAAATGTCTTTTTTTTTTTGGCCCCCCCTGTATATATATATATATATATATATATATATATATATATATATATATATATATATATATATATATATATATATATATAATATATATTACAGGGGGGGGGCCAAAAAAAAAAGAGTCACTCCTACTCACATTCA
>MU895666.1:0-12811 GCA_036418205.1 Ostertagia ostertagi
ATCCCCTCGGGCCCGAGGTTGCCGCTCGAATACCGCTGCGAATGTCATCATTACGGTCGGGTAGTTTGCAAAGGGTGAAGCGATGGCTGGTTTGGGTGCAATACAAACATCTCTGAGTGTACTTTTTGCAATCCTCAGTCTGAGGGCAATCTTTTTCAAGACAGTATTCGCATCTTTTTCTCTCGACTCTTCTTTTAGGATGCTTTTGCGATCATCCACTGAAGTGACAACGGGGCGTGAATCGGTAGTGCGATCCAATGACGCCTCAGAACGTGCAGGGCATGAACCTCTCGAAACATGTTGGCTCATTATAGAGGTCCGCCATGATTGCACCAAAATCAATAATGACTTGTTTGGAGCTCCATACTTCCCATTCGATTTGGCGCCAGCACCATTAGTGGAGTGGGTTAACCTCAGCCTCTTCCTCCGGTGCATGTTCTTCATTTTGAGGGTCACTCTAAGGTGCATATCATATCAGATCGCCCTACTGCGCAACCCCCTCATTTCTTTCGTCGTTTTCAGGTGCACTAACGTCCTCTTCGAGGTCCTCTTCGTCTTCGTATTCTTCGCCTTTCACAAATTCTGGAATGGATTCCTCCTTCGATTCCGCATTTATGCGGTGATCAGGCTTAGGACCCTCTTCATCGGCGTTGTACTCCTGTATATTCGGCGTTCCCTACATTATCTGCTCTTCCCTGCTTTCTTCAAGGCCCCCCACCACCACATTATTTCCTGGAATTGGCGCATTCTTTTCGAGATGTGTTCCGTTATTCGCCAATGTGTTTCAAATGCGTTTTATGCCTGTGCGTACTTTCTTGCTCAAAACGAATTTTTTCGTCTTGCTCGTCGCACTGGAAGTTCTCTGCAACTCTTGCAACAGAGATTGTATCCTTGCGATATTGGACAGTTGATCGGCTGCCACCTGCTCGATATCGTCCGGCTTGATCAACAGGGTCTTACCGTCGATGGTCTCATGAGGTGCACGGATTGAGCTTCTCCATTCGCTTTCCTTCATTTGGTGCATTGCCATCAGAATTGGTGACAAGGTATAAAGAGTCCGTGACTGAGTTTGAAGATACAGGAACTGCAGTCGTAGGTGATCCGCGTGGAGCTCGAGGAATTGCGCTTCGTGCCGCCGGGAGGGTAGTGGTTCCTGAGAAAACCGCAGCGCTCTAAGGCGTTTTTTAAGGTGACAACAGCTTGCAATCAATCATGAAAACTGAAACAATATCGAATGATCTCATCATGCAGAATCTGTCGCTTCAGCGAGCGCTGGGAGTGCCTGCTGAAGTTTACGAAGTTGCTGAGTTGCTGCTCAGCGGTTCTTCGGTCGCGTTTTCTCAGATTGTGCTCGTGTATTGTGTGGTTCAGTGGATTTACTAAGCGTTTATTGTCCAAAATACAAACAAAGCATGCAGGTACCATGTGGTGGTTCAGTGGATTTTACTAAGCGTTTTTTTAAACTACCAAACAAAGCAAGCAGTTCCTTTATGAGATACAAGCGAGTCAAGCCAAAACCAAAAGCGTCTGTCTGCTATTAGGAGGAGGAGCAAAGGGCCCCGACTCTTTACAAAAAGGTGAATAAGATATAACATGACAGCTGCGACAACGCTCCGAAGGTCGTGGTTTTCCACGACACTGCGGCGGGCCGCGAAAACACCATCATATGAGCACAAAGAAAGATCATGGTATGGCAGGGCGCATCACTCATTTGTTGTGTCGTCGTCGTCGTCTCGTGTGTCGTCGTCGTTGTCGCCGTTGTCGTCTCAGCTGTGAAGTACATAGCAGGCGGAAATTGAATATAGGAGTCTCGATAGCGGGAATACGTTGAACGGATAGCAGCAGCGGAATATAGCAGTACAGAGAAAAGGTGGAATAGTATTGAATGTAGAAGTAGTATCAATAGCAGAATTATGGGGGCCTGTTGTCCGGGGGAGGGATCATGCTGGGAGGGGTGCCGTCGTTTGACCAGTCGTCGTAGTTGGTAGAGACGGGGCTGGCTGGGGGTGGATTGAGGTGATCTAGGGTGAGGTTCACTCTAGCTTGGAGATGTTCAATGGCGTTTCTGTTGAACGCTATCTCTTCCTGTAGTTGGCGTTGATTTTGGAACGAATTGTAAGCATGTTGACGTAATTCTGCTCGGAGGTGACCCAATTGGGTCAGAACAGCTTCGAGCTGGAATAATGACAGCGTTCATCTTGCGAGTGGACGAGTACTGAGCCTCAATGAGAATGGCATGGGTGACGGAGTCATGTCTTTGAACATCTGGCGAGGACAACGGCCTTATACAAAAGAGTGCATGATCTGGAGACGAGTGCTCCGCTGTGAGTTGAAAACAAGGGAAAGGGTGGTGGTGTTTTCATGGATTGGCCAGTCGACTGATAAATAAGGAAAAAGGAAGGGATCGCTACAACTAAGCAGTTTACATGTGGGAATAATTTAAAATTTGCGTTTGCGTGGTGGACCGTGCTGGGGCTTGTGAGGACAAAGCAGAATATTGTGGTCACTTCCACAAGAGGCACATGATGTGCCACAATCTTCCTGATGTATGGGCTGAAGACACTTGTGGCAGAGTCGCAAGGCAGAAGCTCGAATTGCTCTTGCTACAGGGTTGGGGTATTTGTGGCAACGACCAGTAGGGTGATTCTCTTTATTATCTTTGATGGTGCAGAATTTTCCTAGGCCACGCGGGTCTTCTTCTGTGAAGGTCCAGTTCTTCACTCAGATTTATTCCAGCAGGCGAACAGCGAACAGCTAAGGCGATACAGATGACACAAAGCTACAGGCTGCGTCTTCACACTGATTATATACCAAAGAGGATATATATAGGATAGATCCGATACGATGATAAGCTATGCAAGAAAAACATAAAGCTTTTCCCTACGAACAACATTCTTTTGCTACGATCATTTTTCAATGACAGATACAGAGATTTCAACGACATTTTTCTATGTCAAACGTTAATGAACTATTAGAAAGTATGGATGAACTAACAAATATAAGGACAACGATAACAAAAGGAATAGAGAACTATGATATTAGTTCTCTATACTCCGCCACGAAAGGTGCTCGGTCGAGGTGAGTGGTCACGATGAGCTCCGTGTTGCCGTTCCTTTTGTTCGTAGCTCTTGCGCATGCGTTCCTTTGTCTTGTCGATCTTACGGAAGGAGCTCGCTTTCTTCTTCTCGACTGCGACGTCTACTTTCTTTCAATTCGCGGAGCTTATCCAAACTCTTCGGGTCTCTTTCGCTCTTATTCCAAGCATCGTCGATCTTGTAGTTGACCTATGCTATTTCATGACGAACTACGGTACGTAGGTACGTCATGTTGCACTGGTACAAGTCGCTTGCGCTTGCCGGAGGATTCTTGCTAATCGCAATAATTTTGGCATACTTATGCCTCTGGTCTTGTGGCCCAAGAGCGATTTCCGTCCTGTTCCACATCGGATCTGTCGTGATACGGAACGTAGGAAGTCTATTCTTGGTCATCTTAAGAGCTTTTCCCCTTCCCTACGTTTGGGCGACGCGAGGCAGAGAGAAGAAGACTCTTTGGAAAAAAAAGAATAACAAGGCTGCGCTCACTCTCCGATCAATACCGTACCAGCATAGTTTAGCTTTCAGTAGCCTATCAGTTCAATAGATATCCGATTACCCGCCTTTTGAAGGAAAGGAAGCCTTGCCATTTCTTCGACAGTAGTTCTGCCGGTCATATGCTCATGAAGACTCGTGCCGTCTCGAAGATTCAGCCGAAGCTCCAAATCAAGCCACCTGAAGAAGCCGTGCCTCCTAAGAGAAGAAAGATGGATTTCACCAGCGGTGGTTCAGTGGTAGAATGCTCGCCTGCCACTCGGGCGGCCCGGGTTCGTTTCCCGGCCGATGCACCAGATGGGGCAAAAGGTACAATTTGAACGAGCCGTAGAGCGTTCAAGCAGGATATTGACAGCCGACTGAATATTATTGCACAGATATTCAATGCGATGTAGAATAGCACCGAGATTCTTGAAGAATACCGCGAATCTAGGTCGTGAAAGGTCGAAGTCTCTTCTCTCGTAGACGAGATAGCGACGAATTAATTGGCTCAAGCTGGATTTCGAGGTCAATTGATTCTATGATAATTTGATGGAATGGTGGTGGCAGCCGATTGGAACAGGGGGGGGGGGGCTAGCTACTGATCTGTAATTACTACTGGGAGGCACATCTGGCTGCAACAAAGCGTATAAAAAGGGCTATGTTACTATGCTATGTCACTACGTACGTAACATAGAAATATTGCGTTGCGCAGAAGACATCCGACCATCTGCAGCCGTTTCTTTCAGGCACCCCCACAAGCCAAGACACTGGCAGAAGCGATGATTTTCAGCATACTTTCCACGCAAGTTGTCAGGATTTTCAGCATAAGGATGATCACTGCAGGGCCTGCAAGTAAGTTAAGAGGAGCAACAGTGTCGTAATCCCGAATATGCCTACGGACAATTTCCAATGGTTTCCTATTGCTGATAGGATAGGTGAAAAGTCAGGGATCTTCAAGTCCGAAAACCAGGTGGAGTCGGATTGCGAAAGACGCACCTTGCGAGTTGAATATGTCTTCATCGCTGGCATTTGGCAAGAATGCTAAAGTTCCGTTGAGATCGATTTCCACGGATTTATTATTGCATTGAGCATAACATTTTTGATTAATTATTGCGCTTTGAAACTCTAGGATATTATTCGTTTCTTTTGCTGTAGGCCCGCATTCTGTCGAAAAGATATTGTCGTCACACTGAATAACGACCCACGTACGTTCCTTTGTATAGCAGCGCACGGAGACCATAGCGCCCTCTTGACAATCATAGCACCCATGTAACGAGGAAAAATCAATTTTACAGTCTTGCTGTAATACGTATTCGGCACTGTTGCGCAATGCCGAGGCCTCCACTTGATACCGTAACTTCTGCTGGCAGCTAAGGTGGCAGTTATGAGTCCATTGCTGTTGCCGATAATTACGTTTGCAGCGGTAATTGGCAAGACATTTGATATAGAAGAGCGCAGATTATATATGGTCTCTGGAACTGCTAGTGCGCTGACGTTCCGTAGCTTGATTGTTTTTGAGCAATTGCTTACCACGATTTTCTGCCTTGTTGAGCAGTTGCTGGCGTGGAGGAATTGCTACCGTAACATAAAGCGGAATGATGCATTTGACCACATTGGGGACAATTTTGCCGAGTACAGTCTCTACTGCTGTGCTTGTCCGAGTAGCACTTCCAACAAAGCTTTTTGCGCAGCATTATTTGTCTTTTTTGCTGCACTGCGATTGGAGCGTGACAAACCAATGTCAATGCTATGAAAATGAATTCCATTAGAAAGCGAATTTGAAAAAATTCAGGGAAACAACACAAAATACGCATAATTGCTACAAACGGGGCAATTGTTGGCATAAAATCATTCACAAAACATGTGGAAGCAACTAGCATCTTCAAAACTCACTTACCTGTGAAAAAGAAGCGCGCAGTTCAGAATATTAGCAGAAATTAGTCGAATTCAGCTCAAAACAGCTGATAAATTTCGATTGATCGGCCGTGGCGAGAGCGCAGACGGAAAAGTGGCGAGAGCGCAGACGGAAAGGCTGCGTCGTACTGCTGAGATAGTGTGGATGCGGAGGAGTGCAGACGACAAGACGGATTGCCAGCCACCCGTCTTCACCACTAAGATTCGCTATGGAACGGCAACGTTCCATTGCGGCGCAGTTGCGGCCGCAGCGCTAGAGAGTCCGTGGGACCGCCCCCCTCAACCGGTCGGATATGGACTGTACATGCTCGATACTAGGATAACGGAAGCCAAGAACTTCAAGAATAAACTTGCCCGTAGGCTGGGATATCAAGTTTCTCCCGGGGAAATGCTTCCAAAATCACCACTCTCCGCACAGTGCGCAAAGCAACAAGGAGGTGACGAGATACTCAAGAGTTGCAAGGTAGTCGAACCACCTAATCCCTCTCTTCCAAAATTTTTCGGAAGAGCGTCGTTAAATTTAGTCTCACTGTCGATCTTTTCAAATTCGTGTAGGAAGGTCTTTTTTTCTTCCTTTGACCTCAGATTATTGTAGTCATCTTTCATCTGGGTGATGATTTTATTGAGCTCGTTCTTTCCCGAAGTTATTTGCGCAATGCCTCCGCTTATTAAGTCGATCGTATTGTAAGCTGTCCTCATATTGGTCAACTTCGCTCCCTTTAAATGTTATGGGATGCGCGTAGATTGTAAAGTTATTATGAGAGAGTTAGTTACGGTAGTTACAACACTAGCCACTGCTTTGGCATACAGTAGAGATTTCGACAAGGCGAAACGGGGACCGGAGCAGGCCACTTAATCAGAGAACTCTGATAACTGATGTAAGAACCAGATTTTCACTTATTAACAATTTTGGACGAGCCACAAAATGTGGTGGTTCTGTGGATTTTACTGACAAAGCAAGCAGTTCCTTTATGAGATACAAGCGAGTCAAGTCAGAAACCAAAAGCGTCTAATGAGAGGAGGAACAAAGGGCCCCAATCCTTTACAAAAAGGTGAATAAGAACATGACAACTGCGACAACGCTTCAAGGGTCGTGGTTTTCACGACATACTACATAAAATGCAAGCTAGCAAAGGCAGCCGATGAAAAGCACCTAGCATGAGGAGGAGGAGCCGAGAGCCCCAGTCCTTTACAAAAAAAGTAATTAAAATGGCATGTCAGCTGTGGCTACGCGTTCCATCACCCCTTCCCTCGCTATCCCCTCCTCTAACCCCCTCCCCCCCCCCTCTGCCTCGCTCCCCACTCCTCAGCTCCCCCCGCCACCCCGCCGCTCTCTCCGCCCCCTCCAGCTCCTTCGCGCCCTCAACTACCTACCTTCCCCCGCACTCTACCTTGCGCGCACCGGCGCTTCTCCCTCTACTATCCGCCACCTTACCGCACCCAATCGTCAACCGCCACCTCCCCCTTCACCTCTACCCTAGATAACTTCCTTACACCGCAGAACCCCCAATCCAGCCCAGCTCAATCTTCCCTGTCTACACCGTGCCTTCTCGTCGTCCCCGTCCCTCCCCTCCACCCCGTTATCCCTTCGCGGCCCTACCACCGCATACTCAACGGCTGCCCATCGCGCGCGCATGTGTCCATCCCCGGCCTCCCCACCTCCGGCCGCCCTCCACCCTTCTTCCCTGCCACCCCCATCTCAACTGCCCCACCGCCCCCCCCGTAGTCCCAGCCATCCCATTCACCACACATCCCTTACGCCTGACAGACTCCCTCCAATACTGCACTTACCTCACCCATTCCTCGTTCGAGTCCCAGGTTCCAAGGTCGGCGATTGTGTTCGGGAGCTGGGAACTGGCGCAGTGGAAGGGTTGCGACAGCAGGAATGACGATTGGAGGCGGAAAACGTGAAGTTAGCCCTAATATTGCACGAGTAGAGTGGAAATAGTAATATTGATATATGATGATTGAAATATATGATAATATAATTGTATGCGGTACGGATCGGTGTTGAAATGATGGAGGTCACGTGGCAACACCTTCGCACGTTAAATTATGGAGGCCTTTCTAGGAGCAGTGGATTCATGGCATTTCCGATCAATTGGATCAGTCTGTCATAATCAGTGGAGAAACGGGCAGGCCGGAAGGCTGGTTTGCATGATAGGACTGCGCGGGGGCGGGGTGACGGTCACTCTAGACCTTGAAGGAGCTCCGAATTGGGGCACGTTTTGTTTCCGTCGTTATTGGGCCTGGATTTGAATTGGGTGAGGGGCCTTAAACGATATATGAAGCCGATGACGGACGTAGTTGCCAGAAGCAGCCAGTTGATTATGGAACGGCCTCAAGTTGCGGATTTATAATCTGTTGTTCATAGTGTGACGGATGGAGGGGCAGTTAGTGCGCAATGAGTGGTGGCAGTTGGTTGCTGGCGTTAGGGAAGTCACGTTCCGCGACATCTGGCGCCAGCAGTAGAGGACAATGGAGCTTTCACAAAGAGTGCACCATGGATCTGGAGAAAGAAACTTCTGAGTTCTTGACTTGAGCAGATGAAGAGAAAGCTGAAAAAAAAAGAGAGCAAAGGGGGAAGCTGAAGGTCGGCATTTACTTTAGACTGGATAGGGATTGATAAAGGATGGGAAGAAAGGGGGCAGTCACTTGACAGTAACCAATTTACATGGTCGGAATGATTCAAAGCTTGCTCTGGTGAAGAGCAGTGTTCTTTTTATGCATTGTAATTCTACAGCTTTCTTTTCCACGTGAGCATTCCTACGACTGTTTGCGTGCAAAATGACAATGCAAAATGGTCTATCCAAACTGTTGAACGAGATTATCTTGCCTGATATCAATGAGCGATTGCTATCAGATTCGCATATCATTTTCACATGTTTAGATATATGCCCATGTTGGCATGCCATCATGGTTGGTGCCATGATGGTTATGCAACTTATTGCAAGCGCGAGAAATTGAGCGCGTCCCGAATGCAAATGTTCTCAGCTCTAGGTCTCGGCGCTGATTGTTTTCGCGCATCGTGCGCTCGCGTGGGCTTTTTCTTCTCTTTTTGACTACAATAACAGTCATGCAAACCACACTGAATGACTGTTGAATGAAAGGAGAGTTCGGCCTGAACCAAAGCGTACCAACTGACGCTTTTTACCACCCCGGCTGGCGCAGAGCGTGGGACGCTGGGTGCAAATGATGTTTAGAAAGATTTGCTAGTTGAGACCGGGTTAAATAAACGTGAGGGGGATAGAGACGTTTTCAGCGATGGTTTTTCCATTCCTAATCCGATAAATGAGGTTCAGCTTTAGGTGTGAGGAGCCAATAATCTTTGAAAGCGCACAGAGGTCAAGCGAAACGTCGGAAGGAAAATTTGGAAATTACGACACCCCCACCCCCTCCGAGGGGGCCGACTATAAAACGACTTTTTGAAAGCCGGCTATAAAAAGGCTGTTTGTAACTCTCCTTCAAACTGTTTAATTTAATTGAACCCTGTACCCCATCGCCGTCCACCAAAATAGTTTGCTTAAGAAGTGCAAAAGTGAAAAAGTCAAAGAATATCATTACTGGTGAGTCCTACCAAACCAGCAAACGAGAAAAGGAGCAAAAAACGAACAACTCGTCACTAAAAATGGCTACTATGACAGCATCTCTTCTTTATTTACAGGGTGTCCCATAAATATTGCACCAAATTTTGAGCTCAATTTCTGTAGCTGTTTATAGCTTTTCTTCCGAGGTTGACTGACCTTTCAATTCCCTATCCTCTTGTCAATGACCATGCCAAATTCCACAGCTTACCTTTCGTTGTACATCTCATGGTGCACCTAATACTCGAGAGAGGTCCTAATCTCCCATGCAGTAAACGGACGGACATCTGTGGTGATGAAACGTCGCGCTTTGTGGATTTCTTAACGCCTGCCAGTGTGGCCCCCCTCTGTGGACTGTGCATGAAAGGATGTCATGGGAGAAGTAGTCTTTGCTTGAGATGTCCCACAAGTTTCAGAAGTTATGGCATCTCTAGGAAAAGCATTATGAAAGCGAAACGACTGCAATACCCAGGTTGGCTCGAGAAAGATGACCAGAACGCCGGCCTTTCTTAACACAGCCATGTAGTGAGTTGTCGGATAACAACTGCTCACAGTCCGTTATAAGTTGCATAAACACCACTGCTTAATCCAACGGGAGGAGCACGGCAGAGACAAAAACTTCAAAGAGCTGATGTCGAGGGCCGAAAATGCCAATCACGCGGGCATCGTTTTCATCGACGATAAAATTTCCCACATGGAGCAGAGCAAAATCTTCAATCCGGGGATGAATGCACGAGGTCTTAGGGAAGTCAGTGAGAGTGGAAGGGATATTTGCTACAGGCAGCAATCGAACCTTATCGTGGTCTGGACGGGGGTCTCAACTACCGCTCGCTCACCATCACTGCCTGTTTACAAAGGAATACAGCTTGATACTAGACCGAGTCAAGGGACATTTCGGTGCACCATCTGTTAGTGAGGTCTTAGCCACTTTAGATGGGTGATTTGATCCTTTTCATTAGGACCAGCTCGTATAGGAGGCTGATTTGGTTAAGGATGCGTGCATTGAAGACTTTCTGACCGTATTTCACAGCACTAAGAGATAGTGGTCTCACCTGTTATCCTGGGGGAGGAGAGAAAGGTCACGTGCAGCGGCGGGTACGCGATACTGCGGGGCAAGAGCCAATGGAAAACGGATCAGCGCCGATGTACGCACTTGCACCACTGTTCGAACGGTAACAGGAGTTGCTGGACTTTTAACCAATGCCTCAATCGTGGGAGGAAGTGTAATGATTTTTTTTTAAATAAACGTAAAGGTGTCATTCTCGCCGAAGAGCTAGGAATTTTCAAATGAAAATGAATGAAATATGCAATGTTCCGATTGTAATCGAGAGTGCACATTCCAATAATACCATAAATTGTTCGAAAACCAAGAACTACAAAGCAGTAATGGGTATTCCAATCCATAATGAAGAGAAAGAAATCAATTCCGTGAACCCTTTGAAGTGCAACACCAAGTTAAAGTTGCTCCTATCAACCCGTTCTTTGACTTTGATTCCTACTTACACCAGTACTTATACACGGTGTGAACTTATTGTACGACAAAAGCTCGTTATGTATTGAAGTATTGGCGGTAACGTCAGCCGTTGCTCGTTCCCTCGCCGCCGCTGTGACGTCAAATTGACGTCACCAACACGCCCAGCCCGCCGCACACCGTGACGCCCTGTCCAACTCGGTCCGAGGTGGAACGCCCCGGCCTGCCCGAACGCGCTCTCTTCCCTGGCAGCTTTTCCCTTTCTCGGGGGCCTGCCCTCCATCTTTAGATCATCGGGCGTCCGCGCCGCTGGTGACCTTTTCTATGGAGCCTCCTATCCCTTGATTCCAGAGTGCTAGACTATCCTAAAAGGGATATGTTAGGGGACAAAGCCTGCACTAAACATGACATCTACACGGATGAGCAGGAGCCTTGTCTCTGTAAAGTTTTTAAGGACCACAACAAATATTCAATGATTATAACTTTCTTCAAATATGACGAATTTTCAATCTGAAAGCAGATTTGGAAGTTTTGTGAAGAGCTCTTTCTAATCAGTATTGAAATTACAAAAATTTATAAGAAATAACAAATTTAGATCAATTAACGAGGAAAATTCATGATGAGCACGAGTTTTTACACTTTCCGAAGCCATAACTTGCTTCATTTTCGTCAAATGAAAAGTTAATATGGCATACAAAACTAGAAGATTTTCTCTATCAAACCTAAAGCAGCTTTATACGTCCAGTATTAAAAAATGGCCACGTTGAGGATTTTTGCAAAATTAACGAGGAAAATTCGTGATGAGTGCGAGTTTTTACGCTTTCCAAAGCCATAACTCCGTTCAAACTCATCCAATCTGGAAAGTTAATACGTCATCATAAACTAGAAGATTTGCTCTATTCAAAGGTTACTAGAACTGCTAAATACGTCCACTATTTAAAAAATGGCCACGTTGAGGATTTTTGCCCGAGTACCGCCGAAAGGTACTTTTTCGCTGCATTAGCACTATTCCCAACGACTATAGCTCCTTTCAGGGGCGATTACATACTGAAGTAGGAGCAGATTCGAAATCTTCGTGCTTTTCTCTTTCCACGAAGTGTAAAATTAGTTATTTTTATTAAATTAAAATTTAGCGTATCTCAACTTTAAAGGTTACATGCTTGTGAATTTGACGCTGAAGGCTGCGTTTCTTGTTGAATGGTGTACTCCTCCCTGTAATTTCACATGAACCCTTTCAGAATCCTCTTGATTTTTCCTGAATTGAGATTCTTTCTCCAGAGAGCCGTAGTTGAAGCGCGCGCAACCAACTGGGCCCACTCTGGGATGCGCCGTGTGCTTCACATCCCTTCAGATTCGAGGACTCACTTGAAAGATAAAATATCCCTTGGAAAACGTGCGAATTTCGGATTCTTTAACTTGTGTGGTGATAAAACACTGAAGTAACTAAGAATTGCTAAGCGGACACCTCTGAATCACGAAGATTTTGCATCGATAAATCCTTAATGTTTGTCCTCCGACGGTGATGATCCTACTGCATCAATCTGGCCCGATCTCTTCCCCAGCGGGCCAATACGACCCCCCCCCTGTGACGTGTCGAGGATTCCTCAACGCACGCTTGACCCTGAGGCAATTGATAGGATATAGTATGGAATGTATCCTGAAATGTTCGACATGTCTGACCTATACATAGCTCGAATGATGTTCCAGGTGGGTGGATGGTAAATGAATCTTGAGAACATTTGATGGAGGCTTGAGCAGCTACGGGAGAACAAAGCGCACAGAAAATTGTCAACACCAAGATTGTTAAAAACGTGGAGTTGGACTTAGGATTCTTGTCATAATAATGAGGTGTATGTGCTTGGGGTTCGAGTAGATCTTCAGCCACTATTCTTACGGTTTCTCTGGCGCGAACTTTAGACTTGCGCTGTGCTCGAGATGTGGAGGGATCTTCCGTTTCAACAACGTCTCTTCCAGGAGGATCTGCTCCAGGTATAAGATTGAGAGAGGTCCGAATCTCCAAAGGATAAAGCAAGGACAGGGCGCGATAATATCTTTTTGTTGGGCATGAGAAGCTTCGCCGATCTCACTAATCCGTCGCTGCCTTTTATTAGCTCAACAATTTTCCGTATTGCCAGCACCCTCGTGTTAGGTTGTCCTGCTCTATCAGTCCGATCTCGGCGATGACTGGCTCCTTTCCTGTCACATGGCGACCGTTGTTGCGTTTCTTGTGCTGAATTTCTCGTAGCGTTGTGGGATATTCTTCACACCATCTT
>MU895668.1:0-11829 GCA_036418205.1 Ostertagia ostertagi
CTTTCTTCAAAGTGAACGAATTTTCAATCTGAAAGCAGATTTGGTTTTGCGAAGAGTTCTTTTTCTAATCAGTATTGAAATTACAAAAAGTTATAAGAAATAACAAATTTAGATCAATTAACGAGGAAAATTCATGATGAGCACGAGTTTTTACACTTTTCCGAAGCCATAACTTGCTTCATTTTCGTCAAATTTGAAAAGCTTAATATGGCAGACAAAACTAGAAGACTTTCTCTATCAAACGCTTACTAAAGCAACTTCATACGTTCCGTACCAAAAAAATGGCCACGTTGAGGATTTTTGCAAAATTAACGAGGAAAATTTGCGATGAGTGCGAGTTCTTACGCTTTCCAAAGCCATAACTCCGTTCAAACTCATCCATTCTGGAAAGCTAATATATCATCATAAACTAGAAGATTTGCTCTATTAAAGGTTGTTAGAGCTGCTAAATACGTTCAGTATTAAAGAAATGGCCACGTTGAGGATTTCTGCCCGAGTACCGCCGAAAGGTACTTTTTTGCTGCATTGGCCCTATTTCAACGGCTATAGCTCCTTTCAGAGGCGATTACATACTAAAGTAGGGGCAGATTCGAAATGCTCCTGCTTCTCTCTTCCAAGAAGTGTAAAATAGTTTAGTGTATCTCAACTTTAAGGGTTACGTGCTTAAGAATTTGACGCTGAAGACTGTGTTTCTTTTTGAATGGTGTACTCCTAACTGTAATTTCACACGGATCCTTTCAGAATCCTCTTAGTTTTTCCTGAATTGAGGTTCTTTCTTCAGAGAGCCGTAGTTGAAGTGCGCGCAACCAATCCAATTAAGCCCACTCTGGGATGCGTCCGATTGTGTTTTCTTCACATCCTTCTAGATTTTCTTTGAGACACTCTGGAAAGATAAGGAATTATCTCCTTTGGGAAAATTTGCGATTAATTTTCGTAACTGTTTAACTTGTTTTATTGGGCTTGACAAAAACCTAGGGATCATGATCATTCTTTGAGGAACAAACGTTAACTTAAGAATTTGCTAGCGGTTACATCTTATCTATGGAATCACGGAATGTTTGGCCAGTAATGGACATTGTTATTTAGGGATATCCTCTAGTCCTTGGCGATCGACCCGTGATTGTTGTCTTCCGATGTGTCCGGTTCCCGATCTTCTTTCCTCCCAGCGGTGGCCAATACGTATCCCCTCCCTTTGTACATTGTTGAGGACCCAACGCACTGCGACCTTTGTTTCCTATGTGTGTATAAATAGAGTTACGGTTTTGGAGTGAGTCTCTCCCCCGTGTGAGTGTTGATGGTGTGAAAGCCAGACTTTCCATTTCATTACGCGCCTGAGGTCTACCATGAGCATTCGAAAGCCATGTTTCAGCGAGCTCAAATAGGAAACATTAGCTTGGTCGCTCAAATTCTCATGTACTGATAGAAGATATAGAGTGGCATCGCTCAGGAAAATCACCATGTACGGTCAACCTGTGTCAGCTCTACGAAAGAAAGAGGATAGAAATGAAATCCTATAGCAAAATCACTGATATGGACAACTAGCGTAGGGTCCTGCGAAGCGTGCTGCCATGCTCGTTAGGCGTTCTGACTGAAACCAGAGAAGAGAAACTTCAGGTCTGGAACTCAGGATGAGGTTACGCATCACACATATCTTTAGGAAACGATCACGAAAATTTTGTTGAGGGAATAAGTCGAATCCTGGCCCATATTTTCTCTACAGGATGAACGCATCATTTCTGATATCATTAAAGTTTAATTGCTCATTAGCTAGAAGCGTTGGGGATTCGGAAGGGGAAACAAATTATATTTTGAATGAAAAAATTGCTCAACAAAGCCCAGCTTTGGCCCAGTCTTTCGTGTTAGATTTCTCTTCCTTCTGGTTTCAATCAGAACGCCTAACGAGCATGGCAGCACGCTTCGCAGGACCCTACGCTAGTTGTCCATATCAGTGATTTTGCTATAGGATTTCATTTCTATCCTCTTTCTTTCGTAGAGCTGACACAGGTTGACCGTACATGGTGATTTTTTGTTCGATGTAATCTTCGAGGTTATAGCTAATCCTTTTAGAGAACTTCTGCTATTTATCCTGGTGCACTCTTATTTCTATTCGTAGTGAGAATTTGGAGCACCAAGCTATGGTTTTCTTTGAGCTCCTAAAAATGGCTTCGATGCTCATGGTAGAGCCATCAGGCGCGTATAAAAAGAAAGTCTGGCTTTCTCACGTCGCGGAGGGAAAGGGTGGTGTTAGCAACTCAAACCGTTAATTCTAATAGAATTACCATACACCGGACAAGTGCTACCATCGTTGCTGGATGGATAAAAAAATTCAACTGTAAGGAGACTTCCGAGGGGTGTCCTATGATTTTGCAACGACTACAAAACTAAAAAAATTGTCTCTAAAATACGGAAAACTATTCGGATGATCTGGCTACTTGTTTGTATAGGTTTTTTATAGAGGCGGTTCTGATTCTACCAGTTGCGATAGACGGCTTTTTCTAGAAGCCGAGATATTCATGTTTTTTGTAGTTGGTTTGTCCTTATTGATCTTCGCAACTGCTGCCAATTGCGCGTCGGTAAGCACCCTTAAAAAAGGTTCGCCTTTCTCCCAACTATGAAATTTTCCCCTTCTTTGATCTTCGTTCTTATCATGGATTCTTCATTTGAACTAGGGAACCTGTGCATTGATCCGTAACCGTTTATTTGCATTGTTCTGTACCCCTCTCCCCCCCTTATCCATGATGAGGGAGCTTTGAATAGGCGAATTAAGGGGGGGTAGGTTATTGCCTTGCTCCCAGGCTTCGCATCTTGCGACAAAAAGATAGAACTCAGACTTTGTCAGAATTTAGTTCTCCATAGTAATTACGCAAGAAATTTCTAGGTCGTTGCTCGCTTCCTCCAAAACGGTTTTACATTATATTAGGGTAGAGGTGCATTTTAGTGAATTAACCTTTCTTGGGTCCTTGGTCTTTTTTGGGGGCCAATTGCCACTTTATCAAATTTTCAAAATTTCTGCACTTACGCTGCAACAGAATATTTCTATCACCGCTGTGGAGCTTAGTGCAGACGACCTTTTCCCTTTCCTAACTATTGCTTGTTTCATGAGCCCGGCCATTTTCATTTGCTTGGCCTTCTTAGCACTACAAGCTACTGGTGTACAAGGGTACCAATGAATCGGCGCTTGGATCCCACCAGGCCGCCAGCGGTAAGTGTTCAGTCACTTTTTTTAATAATACTTGATATTTTCACTTACATTATATCACTAACCAGAAAAGTTTGGTTGCTGTCGGGTTTTTGTCGATTCGTGTTGAGTGTTGTGTCGTTTTCTGTCCGTCCGCGACCACCAGCCTTCTACGAAACCAAGTGATTTAGTAATGTACGAAGGACATCACTTCGAGATTGTTGTAGTCTATTTGATCATGATAACACCTACAGCCGGATGAGCGGGGGAGAGGGTGGAAGGGGGGATAAAGGGAAAGGGGCAAGAAAGGGGAGGCTGGAAGGGAGGGGAGGAGAGAGACGCAAGGAAGGAGGGGAACGGGGAGAGGGAGGGAAGGAGGTAAACACCGGCAGCGCCGGAGGAGAGGGTATAGGGGAGGGGGAGGTGGGGGAAGGAGAGACTGAGAGAACGACCGTTTTCAAGAGTAAGGTCTATATTCATGTTGACGTATTATTCTAACCTGATGTGGTGATTGTGATAACACCCACAATGGCTACAAAAACACCGAACGAGCACAGTAAGCCTCTTACATGGTGCTGCCGGGGCAGCCGGAGTCGGCGGGCGGTAGAGGGGGAAGCAGAAGAAGAGGGTGGGGATAGAGAGGGACGGAAGTGGGGGAGAGAGGAGAAAGGGGGGGGGAACATGGTGCTGCCATGCGCCGGAGAGAAGGGGTATAAGGAGGTATAACACATCCAATAGTGAGGTGGTTAATGGATACGTCATGCTGCTATTCCGCGGTTCCTCCCTAAACTGTGATGCGCGCGATAGCAGGCGGAGCAAACCTGGTATTTACATAATTTGTAATCAAAAACCTTAGATGCAATGTTGTGCAAGATCATAATTTTTTTCGACCTATCGAAGAAAAGAATTGTTCCGACAAAAGAAAAAAAAACTGAGAAAAGTGCCAATTTTTCAAAGTTTCCTAATTTCTTAGTTTGGGATCAGATAGCTTCCAAATTTCGCTATGATGTTATTCATGTGTTCGCAAGTAATAAGCAATAGCCAGAAGAAAGGTTTTCCCACGGAAAATATTAGGTCCGGAAGGGTTAAAACTATGCCCAATATTTCATGAGCGGCTCTTTCATCGCTGAGAAAGGATGAAATATTGGTTCGTGGTTTGATTTCCGTGGTGACAAAGTTTTGTGTGTTCAACGAACGCTTGCACGATGTCGCAAAATGGAACCTGTAGCCTGTAATGTAGGAAATGTTACGTGAGGACCATTATTTCCTTCTATGCGTAGGACGCGCGAAAGGATGTCAAAAAAAGATATTGGGCTCAAGCATTTTTACCCCCTTTTCTAGCGTTTAGGAGGCCGTTCAGGAAGAGAGTAATCCATAATTTGTTCCATGGATGTGTCCCTTTTTCATACTAAAAAAATCGATACTTGAAGGGCCTTCTATGTTGAACATATTCGCACGTAAACGACGTTACCTTAACCCCTCTGCTCGCAAATTTTGCATATTTTATATTGTGAATGGGACTTTTTCATTATGGAATGAAAAACTCAGCTTGATATCTTTTAGAAGACAGCTGCAGAATTAGCTTAAGGCTGAATTATAATCCTCTATTGTTGCTACTTTACACATGACTACCATGACCCACTTTTCTCCGTATTCTGAAGAAAAATATATGACGAAATTATTCTCGATTCGTTAAACATTATGTGAAGTGAACTCTACCACTACCTACCCTAGCGCCATGAACTGACCTTGTCTCAAAGTTTTTCATTGCCCTTAAACGCACTTCGGAGAAGGGCTTCTCACCATTGATCACAGGCTGAGATCCCCGTTCCGGCAAGGGTAACATGGAGGAATTAGGCAATGGGCGATGAAAATTTTTTTGGATCATTGCGTTGGGAGATGACACGTTGGATGAAATATTGCTGTTTTTATATTTCAAAGAAATTTTAAACAAATAATTGGTCGAATGGGAAAGTGTCACGGCTTTCATGCAATATGTAGCACTTATTCTTCTCTCCAGCCAGCCTCCTGAATTTCTTTTTTCTGCATTGTTATATCTTTACCACATGTTCTCCATTTCATATGTGGCTGAACACCTTCCAGGGTGAATGCATATTTACAGTGAATTTCTCAACATTTATAGCAGAGAGGGGTGATTTGTAATTGCGATATCACGTCAAATTGATGTTTTAATCCTGAATATGATTCCGATTTTGATAGTGTTTGGCTTCTCTTCGTCTCCGCGCGCCAAACCAACATCTTGTGAAATGGCCGAGGAAGCGCTTAAAGACAAGCCCTAAATAAAACTGGTGTATAAGAGCGCACCATAGTGATGGATGACTGCGAATGACTAAAAGTGGAAAAGAAAGCAAGAGAAGCCATCGGAAACGCTAAAATTAAGGCCTTGACCTCCAGTAAGGTCGGATGTAGTACGATGGCGAGACAAAACGATCAAAGAAGACAGAACACGCGAGAGAGCACGCCGTTCGAGAGCGCGCTGATCTCCACATCAATGGCGGGTGGGTGGGAAGCGTTGCAATAAGGGCCGATGGTTGCAGCACCTTAACGATTAGCGCCCTAACCGCGCATTTTGCGACGGGTGTGGTACGCTTTCTGTAGGGAAGGACACTACAAGTTCCCTCGCAGTATCCTCCCTACTAGTGGGGCTAATCCCAGGACTTGCATTTAATGTCCTATGCACCGCATAGTATCACATAACAACATTGGCTCTAGGTTTTCTGAGCGAAGAGTTTTTTATCGGGCTCCTTGCCATGAAGCACACAGACACTCTAGTTTCTCTTGAGGTGACGAGCCTCATGGTCAGATCAAAAAAAGTGAGCCAATTGTTTCGACATTGTTTGCCAACTTGCTCGAATTTCTGTCCATTCGAACTTCTTTGTTGACTTGGCTTTTAATAATTCCATTCTCCTTTTACTGCAACAGTACTTTCACCTTCACTGCTTATTTGCTCAACTTCTTTTACGCATGTCCTACCTGCTCAATGATTCTGAACTCTCATGTGTTCCTCCAGTTGAGCGTTTGTTAGTGAATGTATCATGAGCTCATTTCCACCTGTTTTGTGTACAGTCTGACAACAGTCTGGAAATACACGTAACGATTCTTTTTCAGCTTCTGTCCAAGTACTCTCACTTAACTAATTGGGTTTGATTCGACGAATAACATTCAGATGGAGGTGGAACGTCACCACCACAAGCATAATCAGCGAACCAGAATCGAATTATTCCAGGCTCACTTTGCATCCCAATTTTCTGATATCGACTAATTCCCACCAAATTCATCTAGGTGGAGGGAAACGCGGGGTTGTGCTCCCAACCACTGTGTCGTAGCCCGGGAACGAGTCTTCGTTTCCCAATTAACGCCTGGCACACCCTAGAAGGTGATCAATGATTGACGCTATTCGCCATGCATTAATCCTTAGACCATGATTTTTCCATAGTGAGATGCCGATGTGTCGTTAGGTAACTTGTAGCAATGACCATTATCTATGAAAATTTGATTTATTCACACGGAATCCGATCTGGAATTTCGTCAGGCGGGCCATGCGCGCGGAGTGGTCACTCTTGACAACACACTATAGTTACCTAATTTCCGGTAGATAAGCCCGCGCCGATATCACGTAAAACACCTCCGCTCGTGCAGTGTAATTTGTACACCTTAGAAACTACCGTAAATTTGCCTATAGAGGTAATTCGATGCCCTGATTACGAAAATGACTTTCATTTTTAGCGGTGGCGCCATCTGGCGCCAGTTGGCGTCACCTTGTCACGACACCTGTTTCACCAAATTTGGTGTAAACTTCCAGATAGGGGTTATTTCATTCTGAGATTCATTCTCGGCGCTGGCGCTATCTGGCGAATATTTCTAATTCGTAATCAGGGCACCAAATAACCCCTATACAGAAGTTTACACCGATTTTGGTGAAAACAAGGGTCGTGACAAGGTGACGCCAACTGGCGCCAGATGGCGCCACCGCTAAAAATGTCGTTTTCGTAATCAGCATATCGAATTACCCCTATGGGCAAGTTACGGTTGTCTCTAGATGTACGCAAGTGCACTGCACCAGCGGAGGTGTTTTTACATGATATTGGCGCGGGCTTATCCACCGCCAATTAGGGTATCAGTAGTGATAAATCTTCCAGCCTTTCAGCACGAGTGAACACTGTGCTAACATTAGTTAAAGGGTAATAAGCACATGTTGGCATGATTCAGTATAATGGCGGTTGTGTACCATCTTTCTATAAACGAAGCTGGACTGACCGCAGATCTTTGCTCTCTTTAAGTCCTCCGCAATCCCTTCCTACTTATCCTCTTATTACTGGTGTAAGTCCCCCTTTACGTCGTCACCTCCTCTTAATCCCGTGCTAAAATTTCTTGCAGCGGTAGTTTGGGTCCCCTATCGCATCACTTGTTTCTCGATTCTTGTTATCAGTTTCCCTTGTTGATTTTAAAGCATTCCATAGGTCAATATTTGGGCCTTTCATGAAACGTGCCCATTGCAACCGCCGATGCAGTTTTATCTTCAGTAGAAGAATAGTACTCTCTGATGCCTAACATCTTAAATTGTTTCCAGATGTTGCCCAGAATTCCACAATTGCAGCAAATATTTATTTTCTGCCGTGGTACACCAGTTTGCTTTCTGCATGAAGGCCAGGGCCTGGTGCTCGAGGGCCAAATGTGCTGTTGAGATACGATACCATGTCCTCACACGCCATTGTAAATTGAAGATCACAGGCAGTCTAATTGCTCTCTTGATTGCTAGCTGGATCCTAGCTGATTTTAGCTGGCTGATTTTTGAATCTCCACTGAACAGCCCAACAGCCAGCGGATAACTCATTCTCAGATAATCAAGCGAACTGGATGAAAATAATTTGTTTTTTTCCGCTCTAATGACTATCTGAGGCTCATTTCAAACGAACAGGACTAGCTGTGTACAAAACTACCCATTAATGGCTTTGTTAATGGGTTCTCAACCCATTCGAATTTCAAGAAAACTCGCTTGAAAAAGTTTCCTGCCTATATTTTATATTATTTATTTATGAGACGCAGAGAGACTTGCCCGTGATAGTACTACAAAAGAAAACCAAAACCCTATCGGCATAAAAGCAGCAATATAAAAGAACACAAAAGGGAACAAAAATAAATAAACACAGATTGAAGACAAGCCATCGATAAAATCAGCTAAACGATCAATCGCATGAAGACGACGTACCCTCCCTTCAAAAAGCGAGAAAGTGTCGGGTGCAGACCATGCACCACAAGTGACGACGGCCTTCACAAAAGCAATGTTTTCTGCCAATAAGAATGATTTGTTGTATTCTGTAGTTGTATTCTATCGATTGTCACTAATTGCAGCTATTATCATTCACCAGTGAATTAATGAATGCTGGTTAGAAGGTGCTTTATAAGTTACAACTATCATTTACCAGAAATCAGCTATCACTATGAACAACTTCTAACCAGATTTACTTGGAGGCCGTCGTCAGTTGTGGTGTTTGGTCTGCACCCGACACTTTCTCGCTTTTTGAAGGGGAGGGTTAAGTGTCAAGAAACTCGCAATTGACTGACTAAACTGCTACTTAGGAAGGACCCGATGGAACAGTGCAACGTATCGTCATCAAAAATTCGTTTTTAAGGCAAGATTCAGAATTATTATGAGGTAATTTCCACTCAAATGTGAAAGTAGGGGTAGGAAGTGGACCGCCAGTGGAGAAAAAAAAAAAAAATCGTGAAATGCACAGGAAATACGAGCCTTTTGCTCTACGCTGCGGAGAAGTTCAAAAGGCGGCAGGGAGATGAGAGATAATGTGAGCGCGGAGAGCGCTAGAGAAGTACGAGTAGAGAGAGCATAGCAGATCAAGTTAGCGACGCAGACAAGATATCGAGCGGTGGGCGGAGCGTGTCGCAGCAGGTGGAGCGTGTCAAAGTTCTTAGCGCCTAGCGTCTAAGTAACGCTTTCGAAGTAGAGAAGTGATTTGACCCTAAACTTGTAGATATTAGCGCTTACTAGCACCGTAAAGCTCATTAAGTGGGTCTGAGCCCGAACTTTGCCTTTAAGATACAAAGGTACCACTCTAACAGCAAAAACTTTGCTCTGATCTGTACATTTTGCAAAACCTCCGATTGAGGCCTTTTCTTATCGTTCCTCGCGTTCTCCTCAATAGCGCGAAGTTAAGACGTTCCTCGGACGAGGTCGAATTCATATATGGTTTCATGTGAATGTCTGACGCGAATCTCTGGATCTTTCCGTTTTGCAACCTCGGAAGCATCTGAGCTCTACGGAGTTCACGTTGCTATCGCTGTTTCATAGTGGGTATAATTCCCGAAGATAAAATCGACTGTTCATTTTATTTGACATTTTTGCTGCCTTCCATTTTTCCTTAGCATTACAGAGGCTTGTTTTGACCTCTTCTCTGAATTTTTCTCTCACCGATGTAATGGTGAAAATTCAATCATATATGGGACGCCGTGCACCTTTCCAGATTATTTGATTTGCTTTTTACACAAGGCATGTTACTTCTATGAAATCATTCCCTGTTGAATGCCTACTAAAAACCATTGAGAAGTCGTTAAGGCTACCGATTATGTGTTCGTCTGTCGTTCTCGAAAGATTATGCCATATGGAAAATTACTAATTTCACTTTACCTTATTGAGCCCGATGAATTCAAGCTATCTCCCTTCATGCTCTTCTAAGTAAGTTCCACCACTTTCTCCTTCTACAAGTGGAAATAGAATCTCTGTACGTCACTCGTGCTCGGCCTGAGGTGACCGGCATCCAGAAGTTTAAGTAAATATGTAGTCACCATCGTTTAGCATTTATGTGTTTGTTCTTCTTCAATATAAAAGGGAAGACGTCAGTGGATGTGGAAATTGGAAATAGAATCTCTGACGTCGTTTCATTGCGCACCAGCCTTCTTGTGGGACTGACACGTTTTTTTATAGGTGGACTCCTACATAAGTTTTGCCCTCTTGAGGAGACAATCTGCAAGTAGTTCTTTTATTATAATGAGAATGACAGCCGACTCAACGAAATTCTGTGAATATTTCTGAACAAATTTCCTTCTCCTTCTATTTTTGACTTGAAGTAAATTTTTCTATTGGCGAGTACTTAAAAGCAGGCTTACCCATGCGTTGCGCCGCGTCAACGAGGGGAATCATATTCGAGTTTTTCTGGAGGGGGGGGCTGTATTTCGGGTAAGTGAAAGTGGAAAGGTAGTAGAAAGGAAGTCGTATTTGAAGAGGTAGTGGCTGTAGCATAGGAGCTCGTGCTTGAGGGGTTTTGTGATGATCCTGGGGGAACTTTCATGAATTACGGGTGAAATAGAGAAAATTAGAGGACTTGCCATTCCTTGAGACACACTGATTCACCCCCTCCCCGTTAGGCTCGACGGCGTTCTGGAGGGAAAAAGTGGGCGGAATTGGACTGTGTCGACTAGTCTCAGAATCAAATATGTACTATCGAAACGGCATGATGGTGAGGGTGGTGATCGGGAATGGGGAGGAAAGGTTGTATTGGGGTACCTTAGTAAGGCTGATGGTGGTGGTGGGGGGCCTTAGCGATCAGGAGATCAGGGTTAACCGTCCGTTGAGCAAAAACTCAACAAGGGGGTCGTAAAAATCTCGAAATCTGCGCAAGCACGGTTGACCCTACCTAGAGGTGTATTGAGTCATTTCTGTTCTTTGCCGATGACTCACGCTCATGAGATTTCATGAAAACGGTTTACAGGAGAAGCCAAAGTTACGCCAATAGGGTGTCGGAGAACTCAAGTGGAAAGATGTAATTTCATCTATCACCATTTGTTTTAGGGAGATAGGCTTACCTCTGACGGATCTGTTGAACACTGGCAAACTCAATAGAAATAAAGGGCTAGTAGTAAGCCTTCAATCAGATGGGGGAGACTGACTAAAACTGAACTTAATCTGAAGATTAGAGTCACTATTTCGAATTGTGAATAACTTCCTGTCCCTCTAAAAATCGAACGTCTGAGTAACCTTGAATGACCGAAAGTGCATGGCGCGGCTTCATTCGGCGATCAGTGCGCTCTAACCCAAGTGCTTTTTCTTTGCCAATTTTTTCAGCGCTTTAGTAGTACTCTCTAGGAATCTCCGTGATGAGTGCCTGAAAAGGAAATTACGCGAACGCTGCGAAGGAAATTGCCCGATCTTGAAGCTGTCACGTGTGTAACTACGAAATGATTTCATTTTGTTGAATTAACTTTGAAATATTCCACTTACCGCTTTTCACATCGTGCGCATTAATACATATCAGTTCTATAAAACAGTCAATTAGCAGAAAAGCATGATAAGTTGGTGTGTTCTCGTAGTTTCCTCCTACCTTCTTCGAAATTCGCAGTATCATTTAATGTTCCTTTCGAAAAAGGGAAGCACCTCCAGTCTTCGTTGAGACTATGTATTTCATGTTTCTACATTTCTACACTTGAAAATGATGTAAAAGTGCTATCCATTGTCCGGCGCTGGAATGGAAGCAAAACTCAAAATATCCTCTCAAGGGAGTTCATTCAGGACATAGACCTATTTTTCGAAATGCTTTTCTGCATTTTTAGGGGCTCATGCGAGGAACACAGAACCATGATCCATTTTTCCTGAACGCCTCCAGGAATGTCAAAACAGT